>SEYY01022876.1:60000-70000 GCA_009176605.1 Armadillidium nasatum | reverse complement strand
CAAATTATTTAACACCGATCATACCCATTAGCTTATAAGACAGCCATTGGTGACTGTACATCGTTTTTTACTAGAGGAAGAAATGCAACAACGATTCTGCTGCAGAATGCGATAGGGGGCGCTTCACCTGTCGAGCAAAAGCTTATTTTAGTATAACTTGAAGTTTGAGCCAATGCGCGGGTTGGTTGCTGTATTTTAGTAACGTTTGCCAGTGCTTTAAGAAGGCAAGGTGTCTTTCCCCTCATGAGAGTATAATAGTATCGAGTTCTGAGGATTTTTTCTGGTCTTTATTATGAGTAGAATTCTTTATTTCCTTTCAATACTTATTGTATTGCAATGGCAGGCCATTGCAAGGAAAGAAGATGTAATAGAAGAAGTAAATGGAAAGCAATTAGCAAGTCTAATTGAAGATAGTGATTACGTGGCTGTATATTGGTGTAAGTTAATTGTTTTATAAAATATAAAATCGTCAGTTACGTAAGATTCATTTTATTTTTAGTGTTTGCATTTATTTTTTTATTTATTCATTCAATGCAACTTGAAAAAGGTAAGTAAAATTTTAAAATAGTAACTTACTTGAATAAATCGAAATAAAACATTTTCTAATGTTTTCTGCATCAAATTATATAGAATAAACATTAAAACATTAAACAGGGATACATAGTTTATAACAGGCTATCTTGGTTTTAAAATCATGTACCTGGTACATCTGGCATATGTTGCTGATATATGATATTCAATTTCACAAAATTGCCTTTGCAAAATTTACAATATAAACAGTACCCTCTGAACCTTATTTGGATCATTTATTTTTTATTTTTTTTTTTTTATTTTTTTTTTGCACTGAACGAAGTATTTCATTAATTATCGTTACTTGTTTCAAAAAAAAAAAAATATATATATATATTTTTTGATCACAAAGAAGACGGAAGTTGTCTCGTATGAATATGGGAAGATAAATGAATTTTTTGAAAAGTTTTTTAGACAATTTAATTCCAATATATATATTATATATATATATATATATATATATATATATATATATATATATATATATATATATATATATATATATATATATATATATATATATATATATATATATATATATATATATATATATATATATATATATAAATATATAAAACAATATAAATATAAAAAAATAAAAAAAAAAAATATTTTTAAATTGATTTTTTCTGCAAGAAAAAACTTTTTATTTTTATTTTATTTTTTATTTTTTTTTTTATTTTTTTATTTTTTTTTTTACAGATATTTTTTATCAGTTTTTTTTTTCATTATTTTCATTATTACTCAAAGCTTTAAATATACACATCCTTTAACATCTTTTTATGGTCACGTGTTCACATCAAAGACTCTTAATTAAAATTAAGATTTTAATTTATTTTTAATAAATTTAAATTTATAATTAATTTATTATCAATATTTCACTTAATATTATATTAATTAAAAGGGGAAGCAGATATCTAACCATAATATATATATATATATATATATATATATATATATATATATATAATATATATATATATATATATATATATATATATATATATATATATATATATATATATATATATATATATATATATATAAAACCATTTCTTTAACTGCAAAAAAAATAAAATAATAGATAAATAAATATATAAAATAATAATAATAATAAAAATAAATATATAATAATAATAATAATAATAATAATAATGAATTTAGTAAAATTAAATAAATAAAAAATAAAAAGGTAATAATTATAATTAACATAATAATAATAATTATAATAATAATAAAAATAATAATTATTTTAATAATAATAAAATAATAATAAAAATAATAATAATGATAATAAATGAAAACTTAAAAAATCAATTCAGTTAAAAATAAAAAAAATCATTTCCGAATTTTTTTCAGATCATTATGAATCATATTCTTAAAGAAGATATTATTAATTATTATTATTTATTTATTTATTTATTTATTTATTTTGCTCTTTATTATCACTTGTTACTATATATATTAGTGATGGCATCCGCATCCGCATCCGCATGCGCGGATGCGGAACATCCGCACAAAAATCAACATCCGCATCCGCATCCGCATCCGCATTTTCGAAAATTCAACATCCGCATCCGCACTTTCGAAAATTCAACATCCGCATCCGCATCCGCATCCGCACTTTCAAAAATTCAACATCCGCATCCGCATCCGCATCCGCACTTTCCAAAATTCGACATCCGCATCCGCATCCGCATCCGCAAATTAGAAAATATGACATCCGATCCATCACTAATATATATATATATATATATATATATATATATATATATAATATATATATATATATATATATATATATATATATATATATATATATATATATATATATATATATATATATATATATATATATATATATATATATATATATATATATATGCGAATTGTAGATCAAGAGTGAGGGTGAAGAGAGAACTATCGGATTGGTTTAGCATAGGAGTGGGATTGAGACAGGGGTTTGTAATATCTCCATGTTATTTAATCTATTGATGAATGGTTTACTTAGAAAAATGGAGAGAGAAGGGAAGAGTATTACGTTGAGAAATATGGAGGGTGAATGTGAAGTGAATGTTTTACTTTTTGCAGATGATGCGGCATGTGTTGGTGGCAGAATCTGGAGAAAAGATGAGAATACTTGTGAGAGAGTTTGAAGGGAAATGTGCAAACACGAGATTGAAATTCAATCCAGCGAAGAATAAAGTTATGAGGATTGGAGGTGGGGATGAGGAAATGTGGAGGGAGGAATTGGTTTGTAGAAGTGTGAGAATGGAAACTTGAGGAGGTGAATGAATTCAAATATCTAGTAATGTTGGGTGGAAGGTAAGGGTGGGACGGAAAAAGGAATAAAGAACAGAGTGGTAGAAGGAATGAAAGTATTGGGGGGCCTAAGAAAAGTATGGAAGAAAGGAAAAATTTCGAAAGAAATAAAGATAAGAATGTTTGAATGTATGTGTTCACCTTCTGTATTGTATGTGTGTGAAACATAGACGATAAGTGCTCGGTCGAGAAAAAGTTTCAATGTCTTTGAGATGAAAGATTTGAGAGCGATATATAAATTGAGAAGGATTGATAGGATTAGAAATGAAAGAATAAGGGAGATGTGTAAATGGAAGAAGGGTGTAATTGATAGAGAGGAGGAGGATGTGCTAAAATGGTTTGGACATATGTGAAGAATGAAAGAGAACAGAATGGTTGGCAAGGTACGTAGATCCGATGTAGATAGGGGAAGGGTAGGGGGAGGGGAAGGCCGAAGTGGAGATGGATGGATGGAGTGAGAGTGATTTTGATGGAAGGAATTTGAGTTTAGACGAGGGTAGAAGATTTGTGGAGACAGAGATGGAGGGAGGTGGTGAAAGCGTTGAAAGGTAAGAATAGTTATGTTTGTAAGGGAATTGTGGCGGGCACCACCTCACGAAAGTGGGAAAGGTGATAGTGTATATATATATATATATATATATATATATATATATATATATATATATATATATATATATATATATATATATATATATATATATATATATATATATATATATATATATATATATATATATATATATATATATATATATATATATATATATAATAATCCGCATCCGCATCCGCATCCGCATCCTCATCAAAATTAACATCCGCATCCGCATCCGCATCCGCAACTTTTCGAAAATTCAAAATCCGCATCCGCATCCGCATCTTTCGAAAATTCTACATCCGCATCCGCATCCGCATCCGCACTTTCGAAAATTCAACATCCGCATCCGCATCCGCATCCGCACTTCTCCAAAATTCAACATCCGCATCCGCATCCGCATCCGCAAATTGGAAAATATGACATCCGATCCATCACTATATATATATATATATATATATATATATATATATATATATATATATATATATATATATATATATATATATATATATATATATATATATATATATATATATATATATATATATATATATATATATATATTATATATATATTATAGTTCTGGTGTGTAAAGTCCAGAGGATTACAGAATTTCACCATAAATTCTAGACTTTACCAATAAATTACATGTAAGATTGAGCATAGCAGTTTAAGTTATGGGTCAATGAGTTGGACAGAAAAATGATGATATAATAAGACTGTAAAGACTTGTCTCGCGAGCCCTTCTCACTGGAGGAGTTATGCGACTGTAGAGTTTAGTAGAACAGTCTCTTTTGTAATAGCGATAGTATAATGAAAGTGACGCAATATTTCGACTGGCACAAAAAGACTTGAACCGAGTTAGTGAGAGAAGAAGAGTATATAACGCGAAAAGTCCTAGACTCCTCCTTTTCAATAAGAGTTGAGTAAATGGAGTCACCCCATATGACACATACTCAATAAAAGAACATATAATATTTCATACATCTCAAGCCACTAAAGAGGCATGAAAGTATTTTGAAGGCGCCCCAGAACATCCAACCCCTTAGAAGCATTGTTTTGAAAGAGAACTAATGTGATTCTTTCAAGAAAGATGAAGATAACATTAAACATATTAAGGACAAACTAAAGTTTGAGTTTTATGTTTTCGAAGAAGATGTATTTCTTGTCCTAAAGATATGTCGAGAAGAGATCAAGTCGAAGGAACTGAGTTTTTGAGACATTGAAAACAACCATGTTATATATATATATATATATATATATATATATATATATATATTATATATAATATATATATATATATATATATATATATATATATATATATATATATATATTAGTTTGTCTGTAATAATATTTTAAATGAATGCTATTTTTCAGTTTTTAAGTTTTTAAAATATTCAAAAAAGAAACTAAATTAAAAATAAATATTTTGCAGATCAAAAATATTCCTCTGGAAGGTTGCCAATAATAATTGATTGTTATCTTTACTGAATATTGCCATTTCTTAACAGCTGTTAACTTAACGCCAATTTTTAATATGCTATTTTTCTTCTTATTATTGTTTGTGCCTTTAATTATTAAACTTTTTTTTTGTTTTTGTTTTAATTAAGTCAGTTGCTTTATTAATGATATGAAAATAAAGTAAATCTAATATTTATTAGAAATACGATGTAAAGAGAACTAGAAACTAGTTAGTTCTGGCAACAAGTGGAAAATTAATGGAGTCGATTTTTATCATAATTGTGTTCTAATTAAAAACTTGAATAAAAAAGTCTTAAGACTTTTTCAATAATAAAGGTTCTGATTTCGTTATCTGCTTCATCCACACCAGAATATGAAAATGAGGGGATTGAGGCATCCACACCCGAACATCAGAATATTGGGATTGAGGTATCCATATTCAGTCAAATTTGGTTTGACCGAGTTTTGATTTCCGCACCGAGCCAAGAACAAAAAAAAAATGGTGTACTGCACATCACCACAATAGGACTCTGAATTGTGTGCTGCACCGCACGGCACCGCACTGCACCGAACCCCCATTGTACTACACCGATGCGTCATCCTAACCTAAATCAAATTATTTCACTGATGACCTCTGGTCAATAGTTTCGTTTCGTTTGAGTTAATTAAATCCTGGTCAAACCTCTGAATGTTATTCATTTTGCATAATTATTAGTGACTTTGCATAGGATCGATTGTTTCTAATTGTCCACCTTCTAGCACTAGACGAAAAAACACTTAAAAAGAAAGAACGCTAAATCAAGATGAAGAAGAAAGGTATAGGAAAGTCGAGAGAAAGAGAGAGAGAGAGAGAGAGAGAGAGAGAGAGAGAGAGAGAGAGAGAGAGAGAGAGAGAGAGAGAGAGAGAGAGAGAGATTGAGATTCATGAGCTGAAACATCACCAATTAAAGTTACCAAATCAAAATCTTCCTATGTGAAACCTGTAGAGTCAATAGAGTCAATCTTTTATCTCCATCATCAGGTGTTGGGAGAGCAAGATACAGAAAACTTGAATCTCTTTGAATAAAAAAAAATCGTTAAAAAATAGATGAAGAACTAGTAATATGAAGAGTAAAATGCGTGGCATATAACTCAGTTGCAAAGAATGGGGTAATGTTCACTTCGTCAGGAGGGGTCTCACTCTGCACACACAAAATAAGCTCACGCTTCCAGCAAACAAAAGGTATGTTTGAAGCTGATAGGACAAAGACGAAATAATTTACAAAGGAGGCTGCAAGCTTGAATACACAAGTTTTAAGAACTACAAGTTGGATACCGCCGTCAGAACCGTAGGATTTTCTAGCGCTAAGCTGAGAGAGAGAGAGAGAGAGCAAAAATCACATCTTCTAAAAAAATTTACAATATTAGCAATATTGTAATTTTTTTTATTGTAATATAGAAGTTACAGGAAGGTTGTGATGAAATTGCTTTGGAGTCGTCTTGATAAGAGAAAGTAACCAAAGTTTGAATTGCAAAATGCCAGAAACAGCATGAGGAAGAGAAACCAGAAAGATTATTACACATTTTATTTAGAAAAGACTTCATAGTGTTACGTAGAATGGACTTAACACAATTCCGAGATGAAAAAAGAATTATATTATTAGATTTTGGAGTTTGAAAACGATAGTAATACCTGAAGGTAGTGTCCTTGCGGTGAATAGGACGAGAACAAGCAGAGTTAAACCAGAGTTTGTTAAGTTTAGTTGGAAGAAAGAATTTAGAATGTATGTCTTCATGTCAGAGAGAATAAATAATTCCACGAGAAATCACAGAAGTACGACCGCAAGTCCGACCAGTTTGAGGCACCGAAATGACACAAACGTTTTCTCGTAGTAGGCAGAGGTCTTTCTTGTGGAACCCAGAGGGGGATATCTTTTAACAGTATAAGGAGAAAGCAGAGATGTTAAGGAAAAATCAAGAATGTTGGGATTCATTTCCAAGTTTTTTTTTTAGGAACGAAGAACGGAGCGTCACCAATTGTACAAGGTCATTTTAGATGTAAGGAAAGTTTTCCAAGCTGTATCTTGAGAAAATGAAGAAAGCTATTGGCGGTAATTTCACTGAAATAACTCAAAATAATGATTCCTGCTCCTACTCTATCCTCATTCCTCATGCACGAGTATATAAAGATTAAAGAGTGAGATTTTATTAAATATACATCTTCAAAAAGGGGATATGAATGCCAAGACGATATGCATCACTATATATATATATATATATATATATATATATATATATATATATATATATATATATATATATATATATATATATATATATATATATATATATATATATATATATATATATATATATATATATATATATAATATATATATATATATATATATATATATATGCAAAAAATGCAACGCAAAATTTAAAGTGCACCTACTTTTTTGTGTTTTCAAACTTTTTTTTTTTTTCTTTTTCTTTTTTACGCTAAAACTGTATGAAAGAATGCGCTGAATGTAATGAGTGATAACAAAAAGGTGGTTGGCAAACGTAACGAAAAAATGAACTTTAAAAATTGATTAAATTTGGCATTGGTTGAGTAATTCTTAAAAGGTTTAAAATTATAATCTAGGTTACTTGTTTTCACCTTCGTTTCTTTCTCAACTGTATCGTACTAACAATAGGATTTATATTTATTGGAAAATTTTATGGTAACATTTTGTTGTGGACAGTATTACTGAAACAACTACACACATTGTCCAGCTGTTCACACACACACACACACACACATATATATATATATATATATATATATATATATATATATATATATATATATATATTATATATATATATATATATATATATATATATATATATATATATATATATATATATATGATGGATCGGATGTCATTTTTTCTCATTTGCGGATGCAGATGATGCGAATATAGAATTTTTGAAGGTGCGGATGCGGATGTCAATTTTCGATGAGGACACGAATGTGTATGCCATCACATATATATTATATATATATATATATATATATATATATATATATATATATATATATATATATATATATATATATATATATATATATATATATATATATATATATATATATAGTTGAGGTAGCTCCTTTTCTAGCGAAGCTTAATCTAATTATAAAGGTTAAAGCCAATATTAAGGGTTTCCACATACACATCTAATGCATTGTGAACGTTTAACACCGTATCTCGGTCCGTCTTCAGCACAAACTAAATTTTACAAATTTCAATTTTAAAATGCAATCAAAATATAAATTCATTAACTATAATATATATAAGATATTTAAAGTAATAATGATTGCAATAAAAAAATAAAAAATAAAGTAATAAAAAAAAAAAAAAAAAAAAAAAAAAAAAAAAAAAAAAGGCTGGACTATTTTGGGAAAAAGGACTTCATTATTGAGGTGAAAAGAACAACAGAAGAAGCTTGATCATTTAAAGATGGGCAATGAGTTTTTATATATAAAACTTCAAAATCCTACGATCAAGAGGGAAAGATGCATGTTGAAGAACAGAGAAATTTAATGAAAAAAAAAAAATGGGTATGTTCATGATCTTTTATGGCAGAGTGTACAGGAGAGCAAAGAGAATGGTCTGTTCTAAAGGAAATTCCTCTATGCTTATCAATCCTTACTTTCAATTGTAGACCAGTTTGGACCACATATGCCGCATAATAGCTGGTACACTTAAATAAATTAATGAGGATCTGAGAAGCATTGGGTGAGATTCTTTGTGTCTGAAGAAACTATAAATTGAGAGGGAGTTATAATTTATAAGAATGAACTGGCGTTGCGGAATGTAGCTTTAATTATAGTAAGAATATTTCTATTAAGTTGAGATGTAAGTGATCCTATAACGGAAGTTTTAAGTATATTTTTTGTTTGAGTACAGTAGGAAAATGAAGAGTGAGTCTGAAGATATTAGTGAGATACTCGTTAATACTTTTTTCCAATTGGAACTTTGGGAATAAATTAAAATGGAAAAGTATTTTCATAAATTTCATCTCTGTATGGAATATATATATATATATATATATATATATATATATATATATATATATATATATATATATATATATATATATTATATATATATATATATATATATATATATATATATATATATATATATATATATATATATATATATATATATATATATATATATATATATATATATATATATATATATATTATATATATATTATTTTTTTTATAGATCGCATGTCATATTTTCTCATTTGCGGATGCGGATATAGGATTTTCGTCAAGTGCGGATGCGGATGCTGATGTTAAAATTTTGATGAGAATGCTCCGCGGATGCGGATTCGGATGCATCATCATATATATATTATATATATATATATATATAATATATATATATATATATATATATATAATATATATATTATATATATTATATATTATATATATTATATATATATATATATATATATATTTTTTTTTTTTTTTTTTTTTTTTCCTTTTTATTTATACATTGCACTATATCCAGCATGAATGCAGGGTGGTGTCGACTGCAATTTTCACATTCCTGCAATCGTACGTGGGAGAAAGAAGAACTGGTTAAAAGGGTTCCCAGCCTCTAAAACCATGCGAAGAACTATTCTTCATTTGACTTAACTGCGACGAAATAATCATCCTTTATTAAACCAGGAGTTACCTCTATCTAAAATTTTTTCCTTTTTTTTCTTTTAATTTTTTTATTTTCCATTAAAAATAAATATATAAAATAATATATATATATATATATATATATATATATATATATATATATATATATATATATATATATATATATATATATATATATATATATATATATATATATATATATATATATATATATATATATATATATATATATATATATATATATATATATATATATATATATATATATATATATATATATATATATATATATATATATATATATATATATATATATATATATATATATATATATATATATATATATATATATA
>SEYY01022876.1:47500-52500 GCA_009176605.1 Armadillidium nasatum | reverse complement strand
TAAACGTTGAAAAGTAATTTTTTTTTAAAATTTTTACATTTATTATTCATAAATTTATTTTCCTTGAATGTTGATCCTTTTCTCAAGGATATATATATATATATAATAATATATATATATATATATATATATATATATATATATATATATATATATATATATATATATAATATATATATATATATATATATATATATATTATTTTTCAAATTCAATATTTTTAATACTCGTACTTGACAATCTTGTATTATCACTCGCAATTTCATTTCAAATAGGCCAAAAATTTTTTTCGGACATTCTAAAAGGACAAACGTCTGGAGGGTGAAAGTTACAACGTACGAAATAAATTATTAAACTGATCGACCTAACATGATATAGTTAAAATATAATTTATTATTAAATTATAAAATAATATATATTATATATATATATATATATATATATATATATATATATATATATAATATATATATATATATATATATATATATATATATATATATATATATATATATATATATAAGCTGAACTCTTCGCTCAAACTTTTGCTTCTAATTCAACCTTAGACGATTCCGGAGCTATTCCTACTCCTTCAACCCCCTCTAACTCATTTATGCCTAAAATTATAATTTCTTCTAAAGATGTCATTTCTGCTCTCTCTGAGCTTAACACTAAGAAGGCGTACGGTCCTGATGGTATCCCTCCTGTGGTTCTCCAAACTTGTGCTTCTGAGCTTGCACCGTGCCTTGGTAAACTTTTTCGTCTATGTCTTTCTACTTCAACCTTCCCTTCTTGCTGGAAACGTGCGCTCATTCAGCCTGTGCCGAAGAAGGGGACCCCTCTCAACCCTCTAACTACCGTCCATTTCTTTAACCTCCTTTCTTTCTAAAGTTTTCGAATCTATCCTTAACAGGAAGATTTGGAAACATCTCAATTCTTCTAATCTTATCTCTGATCGCCAGTATGGCTTTCGTAAGAAACGCTCTACTGGTGATCTTCTTTCCCTTCTCTCTGACTCTTGGTCCATCCGCTCTTCGGCATTTCGGTGAATCTTTTGCTGTTGCGCTGGACATATCGAAAGCTTTCGATAGAGTCTGGCACAAAGCTTTGATTTCCAAACTTCCCTCTTTCGGAATCTATCCTTCTCTCTGTGACTTCTCTCTGATTTCCTTTCCGGTCGTTCTATAGCAGCTGTTGTAGACGGCCACCGTTCTTCCTTTAAATTAAACCTATTAATAGTGGTGTTCCTCAAGGATCTGTCCTATCCCCAACACTTTTTCTGCTTTTCATTAATGACCTTCTCTCTATTACTTCATCTCCTATCCACTCCTATGCTGATGACTCCACCCTTCATTACTCTTTTCAATTTGAAAGGCCCCTCCCAACAACAGTTAACTAGACGCAAGGAGGGTTGCCTTGGAGCAACTGACCTCTGATCTATCTCGTATTTCAAATTGGGGCAGAGAAAACATGGTTGTTTTCAATGCCTCAAAAACTCAATTCCTCCATCTCTCTACTCGACACAATCTTCCACACAACTATGATATCTTCTTCGAAAACACTCAACTCAAACCTTCATCTGTTCTTAATATTCTTCGGTGTTTCCTTTTCTCGTGATCTTTCTTGGAAAGATCACATTACCTCTCTTTCTAAACAAGCTTCTAAGAGGTTAGGTGTTCTGAGGCGCCTTCAGTATTTCTTCAATCCACCCCAGTTGCTTGCTCTGTATAGGGTGTTGTTCGCCCCTGTATGGAGTATGCTTCACACATCTGGGTGGTTCCACTCATACAGCTCTCCTTGAAAAGGTGGAGTCTAGGGATTTTCGTCTTATCAACTCTCCTGCTCTCACTAATTCTCTCCAGTCTCTTTCTGCCCGTCGAATTGTTGCGTCACTCTCTCTATACTATCGCTATTACAATGGACACTGCTCTTCTGAACTCTCTCGTCGCATACCTCCTCCACTGAGAAGGGCTCGTGCGACTCGACTTTCTACACAGTCTCATCCTTTCTCTGTCCAACTCTCTGACCCCAGACTTAACCGCTATGCTCTGTCCTACATGTACTCTACTGGTAAAGTCTGGAACACACTCCCTTCTTCTATTTTCCCAACTTCCTATGACTTACACACCTTCAAACGTCGTGTATCAGGTCACGTCGGCCTTTAATTTGACCAAGATCCCGTCTTTCCCCTTAACTCTGGTGGTAACCTGGAAGGCCTCTGGCCTTTGACCACCAGAGGTAAAATATATATATATATATATATATATATATATATATATATATATATATATATATATATATATATATATATATATATATATATATATATATATATATTATATATATATATATATAATCAATTAAAAATACGGTAATATTTGTCAAATTCAGCTTCACATTTTGTCCTTCACCTCGGAATTTTATTGTTCTTTTTAAATGCATTGATGATTTGCCAAAGAACTTGAAGAATTGACAACCTTAAAACTTTGACAAAAATTCCGCCATCTTAATAATAATAATAATAATAATAATAATACTCTATCAACTTAATATCAGAACCTGTCGGCCTTTGATTTGGTCTCGTATTCGAAATTTCATAATTCTGGTGGGTATTGTAAAGGTTCGATCTTGTCAAGGAGATATGCCCAATCTTTTAGAATCGTTCTAACGTATGACTTCTAGCAACTTTTCATTTTTATGAAAATATTTTAGAGAAGTAGCTTTACAATTTTTGTTTTTTGGTATTATATATATATATATATATATATATATATATATATATATATATATATATATATATATATATATATATATATATATATATATATATATATATATATATATATATATATATATATATATATATATATATATATAGAGAGAGAGAGAGAGATCTATATAGTATATTTCTGAAAGTACGGATTAGCTTCATATAAAAACTCATTATCACGACCACTCACGGGTCAGGGGGTCTGTCTCTCGTAGACAAATGTTCGTATGCCATGCATTAAAAAATAATAGTAAAAATAAAAATTAAAATAATTAGTTATAAATGTTAATGAAAATGAAAAATAGGTTTACATATCGGTGAAAACTAAATTTGTTTCGAGACAGAAAAATAAAAGTCAAAATTTCTTTCATCAAATATTAAAAATGACATTTCAAATTTTTGTAACCATTAAACACGTTTTAGTAAAAAATATATATAAATTTCAGTTTTTGAACTTCACCAGTTTCTTTACTTCTTCTTCAATATTCTATGTATGTATTCTATGTAAAATTATTTCAATGGTGCTAGATCTAGTACTATGTAAAATTATTTCAATGGTGCTAGATCTAGTACTATGTAAAATTATTTCAATGGTGCTAGATCTAGTACTTTTATGACACTTTCGAACGAGTCCGAAAGAGTGGGCACAACTTCTAGACCAGATTCTAAAGGGCTCTTGTATTTTTTCACCTTCAGAAGGTTAAATTAAAAAAAATGTGATTTTTGATTGCTAAAATAATAATATTAATATAATAATTTAGGATTATTATTAGTACTAATAGTAGTAGTGATATTATTATTATTATTATTATTATTATTATTATTATTATTATTATTATTATTATTATTATTATTATTGTTTTATCATTATTATTTTCTGGTTAGTCTTTGTTTCATTATCAATATTTTTATGAACTTTTCGTACATAAAAAGATATTATATATATATATATATATATTATATATATATATATATATATATATATATATATATATATATATATATATATATATATATATATATATATATATATATATATATATATATATATATATATATATATATATATATATATATATAGATGAGAGAAGAAAACAAAAAAAGTGATAGATAAATTGATTGATAGATAATGTGTGTGTGTGTGTGTGTGTGTGTGAGAGAGAGAGAGAGAGAGAGAGAGAGAGAGAGAGAGAGAGAGAGATTATAATCTTTTGCTAAATAATTTGTAAAAAAAAAAAAAAAAAAAAAAACATTATGAAGAAAAGTTATTCATCTAAAAGGCGTTCAAATATATTTATGGTTGCCAACTTTTTAATCATAAGAAAGCAAAGAGTTCAAGCAACAACATATCATTTCTTCTTCTTCTTCTTCTCCTTTTATTATTATTATTATTATTATTATCATAATTATTACCATTATTATTATTATTATTATTATTATTATTATCATAATTATCTATTATTATTATTATTATTATTATCATTATTATTATTATCATTATTCTTATTGCTATTATTATTATTATTATTATTATTATTATTATTATCATAATTATTATTATCATATTATTATCATTATTCTTATTGCCATTATTATTATTATTATTATTATTATTATTATTATTATTATTATTATTATTATTATCATTATTATATCATTATCATTATTCTTATTGCTATTATTATTATTATTATTATTATTATTATTATTATTATTATTATTATTATCCTTATTATTATCATGTTATTTTCATTAATCTTATTGCTATTATTATTATTATTATTATTATTATTATTATTAGTTCAGGATATTTTTTATTTAAGCTTTACTCTTTTGGTAGATAAGAGAAACTGTAAAGACTGTGATAAAGTGTTGGGAGAACTTGAAAATATCGACGATGATTCGGAGAATTTTGGCGTCCAATTCGTCAAAGTCGCTGACAAAAAACTCGCCAAATCTTATGGAATCAAAACCTTTCCAGCTCTTTCATATTTTAGAAATAAAGAACCAATGCACTATGAAGGTTATTTATATATATATATATATATATATATATATATATATATATATATATATATATATATATATATATATATATATATATATATATATATATATATATATATATATATATATATATATATATATATATATATTATATATATATATATATTATATATATAAAATTTGCTTAAAGATTATATTTTTTTAAATTTTCTTATTTAATTTT
>SEYY01022876.1:22500-42500 GCA_009176605.1 Armadillidium nasatum | reverse complement strand
AATAATAATAATAATAATAATAATAATTCACAAATCTTTATTCAGGAAATGGTGCATTTACAGATTTAAAATTTAAAAGTAGGTCTTATACTACTAAATTCAATAATAATCTTAATAATAATAATGTGACTGTAATAATAATAATAAATATAAATATAACAATAACAATAAAAATAATAATCATTCTTTAATACTTTTATCAGTTGGTATTACAAGTTTGTTTATATTTTTAAAAAAGATTCCCTCCTTGTACGATGGTAATTTGCATAATGAAGAAGAGGTCTTGGCTTGGCTCGTTGAGCAACTACACTCCGATGAAATTGAAGATATCACAGACGAGATGTTGGACAAACTAGTTAGGGAAGCCAATCATCTCGCTGTTCTCTTTTGTTAGTATAAAATAATAGTAATATATATATATATATATTATATATATATATATATATATATATATATATATATATATATATATATATATATATATATATATATATATATATATATATATATATATATATAATAAACTAGAGCCTGAAAGAGGAAGGGTGGCTATCCCTTCGAAAGCCTTGCTTCCAATTTTAATTTTTTGTTTTTTATTTTCCTGTGGGGGTGTTTTACTGTCTATATATATATATATATATATATATATATATATATATATATATATTATATATATATATATATATATATATATATATATATATATATATATATATATATATATATATATATATATATATATATATATATATATATATATATATATATATATATATATATATATATATATATATATATATATATATATATATATATATATATATATATATATTAAGTTTATATATATTACATATAAGGAAAACTTTTAGTTATATTTAGTTACTTTTAGCTACATTGTCTTTACATTCTTTAGCTACATGAAATAACATTGAAAATGAAAACCTTTAAAAAAATAATTACAGTAACTTCGAAATGAATTTTTTGAAAAAAAATATTATTAATAGTTAAGTTTTAACATAAGTAATATTTCTTATTATTGTCTTTTTATTACTATTTTTTATATGAAATATATTAAACATGAAATCTTAGCTTGTGATAAACTTTGTTTTTAAAAGCTTTAGCGTTGTTTACATGCATATACTAAATATTAGTTACATTTAGTTAGTTTGCATATATTATTATTATTATATTTATTATTATTACTATTATTATTATTATTATTATTATTATTTAAAGCTGTTTAAACTATAACAAATTTACAAATCAAAATCTGAACACTTTCTATTTTTTTAAATTAGTTTCAAATATAATTAAATAACTTGCCTAAATAACGAAAAAATATTATATATATATATATATATATATATATATATATATATATATATATATATATATATATATATATATATATATATATATATATATATATATATATATATATATATATATATATATATATTCGGAATCCGAGTCCAGAACTTGGGGTCGGAAAACTTTCTTGGAACCGAAGTTTGGAATCAAGGTCTGGTTTTAAAAGACGTGTTCCAAATTTGATGGAATTAAAATCAAATAATTTCTACTTGTTGGTAATTTGATCTGGAAGATTAGAAAGAGTAATCCAAAATATTAGATAATCTTGTAAACCAATTCGTAGTCTTAATTCATATATAAATATAATAATAACATTAGGAAGTGTAGAAATACGAATCTTGTGTGTTCTTCTCATAGGAGGAAGCACGCTGTTAGAAAATACAAAAGGAAAACAATATTTACCATTCAGTATATCGTTGTCTATTTACCAATATAAGGAAAACATTTTAATTTAAAAGATATATTTGTTTTTATTTTTTTTGTTTTTTAATTTAAAGGTGTACATTTTTTTTTTTTTTTTTTTTGTCAGATGACGAAGAAGATGGTGAATCACAGCAAGCTTTGGCGGAGCTCGAAAACATTGATGACGAGTGTGATTCTCACGGAATAGTTTTTGTTAAGATAGACAATAAAGAAGAGGCTGCAGAATACGGCATTGATAATTTCCCAACCATGGTTTATTTTGAAAAGAGTATTCCTTCGGTTTATTTCGGTACATGTAATGATTGGTCTCATTCTAAAGTTTACTTATTCTTTTTTTTTATCATTTCTATATAAGTCTATTAATTATATAATATCGTTGTTATTATTATTATTATTATTATTATTATTATTATTATTATTATCTATTATTGTTGTTATTATTATTATTATTATTATTATTATTATTATTATTATTATTATTGTTATTATTATTATTATTATTATTATTATTATTATTATTATTATTATTATTATTATTATTATTATTAATGTCGTTGTTGGTTCTTGTCCCTTTTTTTATGGTTATTTTCTTTTTTCCTTATGTTCTGTTTTTCGTTGCAAATCTTGTTACTTATATTTTTGCTTAGGAGAATATTGTTGTTCCTGTTCTATAATTTAAATCCGTTCCGTTAGCAAAATTAATGTCACATGTCTCCCCCCCCCCCCTTAAAGGAAGTCTTTTAGCTGAAGATGAAGTTCTCGATTGGTTGATCCATCAAGTCGAAAATGAAGAGATCGAAGAAGTGACCGATGAAATGCTTGACAAACTTATCGAAAAAACGGAACATCTTGCCGTCCTTTTTTGTAAGATTTTTTTTTTCCTTTTTTTAAATAATTTAAAATATTTCTCTTAAAAATAATTTTTTTTGGCAAATATGATGACAAGGTCTTTTTTTGCAATCAGATTTAGTCTTTATTTTTTTACTGGTTTACATAATATAAATTTAATATTTTTTTTTTATTAAATTATTTTAACTTGTTTTTTTTTTTTTTTTGCAGTTAGTAAGTTTTTTCTCAAAAAATTTAAACGCTTTTTTTTAATATTTAAATATTAAACATTTAAATATTTCAATTTCTTACGGAAGCCTAAAATAAGCTATTCACTTTTCCTCAATACGCAAAATTATTATCGTTATTATTATTATTATTATTATTATTATTATTATTATTATTATTATTATTATTATTATTATTATTATTATTATTATTATTATTATTATTATTATTATTATTATTATTATTATTAATTTCAGACGACAAAAACCAGAGAAGAAGCAAAAAAGTATTATCCGAGCTTGAAAACATCGATGACGATTGTGATAATCGAAATATCGTCTTCGTGAAAATCGACAACGAAGAAGAGGCGAAAGAATACGGCATCGAAACCATTCCCTAGTCTTGTCTATTTCGAAAGCGAAATTCCTTACGTTTATGAAGGTATGTCATTTCAATACAATTTAAAAGTAACTTTATTTAAAAGTAAATTATTAAAGTAACTTTCAAAGTTTACTTAGGTAAAAATAATTTTAAAAATTTTATTAAATTACTTTACTTTTCCTCTACAAAAGGTTGAGGATAGTTTCGGTTGGGTTTAGATCAGGTTAGGTAAGATTTAGGTTAGGTTAGACGTTGATTTTCATAAATTAAATTTATTAAATTAATATACTTTTTATCTACAGAAGGTTGAGGATAGTTTAAGTTAGATCAGATTAGGTAGGTTAAGTTAGGTTGGATATGGTTAGATCAGGTTAGGTTAGGTTGGATATGGTTGGATCAGGTTAGGTTGGATATGATTAGATCAGGTTAGGTTAGCTTAGGTTTGGGTTAGGTTGGATATGTAATTTAAATAAATTAAATAACTAAATTTTTCCTCTAAAGTAGTTGAGGATAATTTAGTTTCATCTTTTTGAAGAAATTTGAAGTATATTTTGTCAGATTATTTGTAGGATAAACACTAAAAAGTTTTTATACATTTTAGTGCGTTTAATTTTGTCTGTTATTATTATTATTATTATTATTATTATTATTATTATTATTATTATTATTATTATTATTATAATATATCTTTGTCTTTTTAATAGGCACAGTTTACACATGATATGTATAAATCATAATTTTATATATTATGCATATTGTATATTATTTTTTATTCTTTTATATATATATATATATATATATATATATATATATATATATATATATATATATATATATATATATATATATATATATATATATATATATATATATATATATATATATATGTGTGTGTGTGTGTGTGTGTGTGTGTGTGATGTGTGCGTGAATGTGTGTGTGTTTTAAAATCCCACAAAGTTTTAAAGTTTTTTTTAATTAGAAACTACCTCTCTTGCAGGAGACCTTATGAAGGAGGAGGAGGTTCTTGCTTGGCTTTTCCATCACGTGGACGACGAGGAAATCGCTGACGTCACAGAACAAATGCTCGACAAATTAATTGCGAATGAACCATACCTTGCCGTTCTCTTTTGTAAGTTTCTTTCATTATTATTATTATTATTATTATTCTATTATTATTATTATTATTATTATTATTATTATTATTAGAAAGAGTATGGTTGAGAGCTGAACAAAGTATGCTGAAATGGTTTGGACATGTTTATAGGATGAATGAAGGGTGAGTGTTTGAATGAATGTGGCTTGCGATAGACACCACCCCACGATTGTGGGAAAGGTTGTAGGTATAAAAAAAATTATTATTATTATTATTGACGATTCGTATGCAGCTGAAATTTTTTCTATTACGTTAAAGAAAAACAGTTTTTAAAATTTCATAGACGGTTAACAGTAAATACTGAACATAGTGATTCTAAGATTTCTGTAACTTGAAAAATAAAAGTCAGGTGTACTGTGAATATTTATCGGAACTTTCTTTCCAGATGACAAGAGCGACGTGGAAGACCAGGAAGTCCTCGGTGAACTCGAAAATATTGACGACGATTGTGAACAAGCAGGAGTTCCTCTGGTAAAAATTGATAACGCAGAAGAAGCCAAATTGTACGGGCTTTCAAAGCAAGAATTACCCTCCCTCATTTACTTTGAAAACAGGATTCCAAGTGTTTACGAAGGTAAGTGCATGTCTTGTTAAATATATGCAAAAATTTTTTTTATCCTATTACAGGAGAGGAACTTTCTAGGTTGTTACTATCTAGGAACCGTATGAGAAATCGAACCATTACCTTACAAGTACCTGAGTCAATTACTTTACTCTTTTGACATGTCTGAAACTATAATAAATATAATTCACGAGCTAGAATATTTAAAAAATAACTACACGATATTAACAGAATAAAGTGATTTTATAATAAATTTAAATATAAATACATATTAATAGAATAAAGTTATTTTATAACAAATTTAAAAATAAATACATGATATTGACAGAATGAAGTTATTTTATAGTTAATATATACATTGTTTCCTTCATAAAACAATAACATTTGGACAATAAATATTAAAATAAATGAATGAAAAGATTTTCAATTCCTTTCAAAAAGATTTTCAATCCCTTTCAAAAAGGTTTTCAATCCCTTTCAAAAAAGTTTTCAATCCCTTTCAAAAAAGTTTTCAATCCCTTTCAAAAAGATTTTCAATCCCTTTTAAAAAGATTTTCAATCCCTTTCAAAAAGTTTTCAATCCCTTTCAAAAAGTTTTCAATCCCTTTCAAAAAAGATTTTCAATTCCTTTCAAAAAGGTTTTCAATCCCTTTCAAAAAAGTTTTCAATCCCTTTCAAAAAAGTTTTCAATCCCTTTAAAAAAGATTTTCAATCCCTTTTAAAAAGATTTTCAATCCCTTTCAAAAAGTTTTGAATCCCTTTCAAAAAGATTTTTAATCCCTTTCAAAAAGTTTTCAATCCCTTTCAAAAAGTTTTCAAACCCTTTCAAAAAAGATTTTCAATTCCTTTCAAAAAGGTTTTCAATCCCTTTCAAAAAAGTTTTCAATCCCTTTCAAAAAGTTTTCAATCCCTTTCAAAAAAGATTTTCAATCCCTTTCAAAAAGTTTTCAATCCCTTTCAAAAAAGTTTTCAATCCCTTTCAAAAAGATTTTCAATCCCTTTTAAAAAGATTTTCAATCCCTTTCAAAAAGTTTTCAATCCCTTTCAAAAATATTTTTAATCCCTTTCAAAAAGTTTTCAATCCCTTTCAAAAAGGTTTTCAATCCCTTTCAAAAAAGATTTTCAATCCCTTTCAAAAAGGTTTTCAATCCTCTTTCTAAAAATATTTTCAATTCTCTTTTTAAAGGTGATTTGTCAGTCGAAATGGACGTCCTCGCTTGGCTTTTGGAACAAAGAACTGGAGACACCATTGAAGAAGTCACGGATGAAATCTTAGACGACTTAATATCAAACTTTGAATACGTTGTTGTTTATTTCAGTAAGTATTATTATTATTATTATTATTATTTTACATTTCCCATTCAAATATTAATATTATTATACATTTTACATTTCCCCATCCAAATATATATTAAAACTAAAGCTGACATTGAATTCCAAAATTATTATTATTATTATTATTATTATTATTATTATTATTATTATTATTATTATTATTATTATTATTAAATTATTTTATTATTAAAAATTAATATAGTTAGTTACCTTTAAATTTCAAAGTAATTTCGCTCAGACTTGTGGAGTATTAAGAAACAGATTTTAATAAGTAACTTAGTAAATATTAAAATAATTATAAACATTACATACTTTACAGCATATATATATATATATATATATATATATATATATATATATATATATATATATATATATATATATATATATATATATATATATATATATATATATATATATATATATATATATATATATATATATATATATATATGAAAATTTTAATTAGGTGGCCCTTGCGATATCGGGGAAAAATGTGACAAAATTTTAGACGAATTAGAGAACATTGATGATGACACAGACGACCATGGAATGCATTTTGTCACAACGGAAGAAGCTTCTTTGGCTGAAAAATACGGAATAAAAACCTTCCCAACGCTCGCTCTTTTCAGAAATGGAGAACCAGTAATATTCAAAGGTTCGTTTCTTGTTCTTTCTTTTAGTTTAGATTGAGAGACACATCTGATGGAGTACGCGTTTTGTTTCTCTTTTCTAGGACTTACAATGGGAGAAATAATATTAGATTAATTCATAGTAAATTTACTTGCTTGAATACATTTAATTTAAACGTTTGATTAAAAAATACTGGAATTTTCATTTAATTTATTAGGGATGTTTGCTTATGAAATAATGGAACTGGTAAGTTGCGTGGCAATAAGCTATGTTGTCAAATTATTTCCAGAAGTAGCTCATAAATTGCTCAGCTATAAGCTATGTTGTCAAATTATTTCCAGAAGTTGCTCTTAAATTGCGCAGCCATTAGCTAAGTTGGCAAATTATTTCTAGAGGTGGTTCATTATAGACCAAAATTTTTTTAAATTACCGTGTGATGTAAAAATTTTGAAAGAATACCCTCAATGAAATCTTTTTATTAATATCTCAGGAGATTTATCTGACGAAGAACGTGTTTTGAACTGGCTTACGGACGAAGAAACTTTAGAAATTCCTAATCAAATTGAAGAAGTAAATTCAAAAATGCTTGAAAGACTTCTAAACACCTCCGATAATTTGGCAGTATTCTTTTGTAAGAGGTTTTTTTTTTTTTTTTAAAAAAAAAAAAAAACTTTTTTTTTTTTTTGTAGAAACATTGTCTTTTTTTTCTGTGATTTTGATGTCAATTATTAAAAAAAAGTTTCCTCTAGTTTAGACTATATTTTATTATACTTTTTTAACTTTTCTGGAATTTAATAAATAGACAAAGATGGCGATAAGAAAAGCAGAAAAATATTGGAAGAGCTTGAAAACATTGATGATGAGTGTGATGATATCGGAATAGATTTCGTTAAAATCTCAGACGAAACCGCTGCCAAAGATTTTGATATAGTACACATTCCAGCCATTGTTTATTTCCGTAGTAGATTCCCACAAATATATGAAGGTAGGTAGAAACCATTTTACCACACCCTATCATGACCACCTTTTTAACCATAAATTGATATTAGACGTAAGTTAATACATTGACCATTCTCTAACAGGAGATTTAAAAGATGAGGAAGCCCTCTTGGAGTGGCTTATCGATAACAAAGATAGAGGACCTATTTCAATAATAGAAGAGGTTGATGGAAATATGCTTCAGTCTCTCATAGATACATTCGATTTTGTTGTTGTTTATTTCTGTAAGTTATTTATAATTTTATGATACAGGAAAAAAAACTCAAATAAGAGCCAATGAATTCTGCTACTAACTTTTTAATACTTAAATAGATGATGAAAATTGTCCTACATGTGAAACAGTTCTTTCGGAACTCGAAACCATTGACGATGAAACTGATGAAGCTGGAATTCAATTTGTAAAAACTAATGACGTAGATGTTGCTGAAGATTTAGGCATTAGTCATTTGCCTGCTCTGGTTTATTTTGAAGGAGGAGTACCGAGCATTTATGATGGTGAGTAAAATACATAATGGAACAATATTCATTAAAATGTATTCAAAAGTATAAGAAATAACTTTTATTTTACTGGTTTTAGGTGACATAACTGCTGAAGAGGATGTTCTAGAGTGGTTGATTGAACAACGCCATGAGGATACCATTGAAAATATTAACAGACAAATGCTATACACTTTAATAGATACTCAAGATTACTTGGCTGTCTATTTCTGTAAGAAAAATTCAGTAAATTTTTTGATGCAAGTGCTTTGCTGTAAAGGAAATTTTTTCTTTAATTTAATTTTCGAATTCTCTCAACAGTCAATGATGAGAATGATGAATGTCCAAAAGTCCTCAGAGTTCTCGAAAAAATAGACGACGAAGCTGCTGAATATGGAATACAGATGGTTAAGATGAACGACAGACTAATGGCCAAAAAATACGGGTTTAGAAATCCTCCTGGTTTGGTCTATTTCAGGAGAGGAAAACATATAACTTATGAAGGTAAATTTTATTAAATCATATTAAATTTTAATTAAACTATATTGTAATATAAAATTACTAAACTCTCCCTTTTTTAAATGGGATCTGGTATGATGAAGAATATAATTTTATTAAATTATATTGAAATTTTAATTAAACTATATTATAATATAAAATTATGAAACTCTTCTTTTTTCTAAGGTGATTTGTATGATGAAGAAGATGTCTTAGACTGGATTACAGCCCCTGAAAACATGGAACTCAATGATGCCATTGAAAAAGTCAACAGAAAAATGTTTGAAAGACTTCGTCAAACAACAGACTATTTAGCAGTGTATTTTTGTAAGTTTATTGATAAATGACCTTAAAAATTGATTTGAAAATGTCAATGTTCACTGTAATTGTAAAGGACAATTTGCATTAAATACCTTAAGAACGTAACAAAATCAAGAGACAAGTAAAAAGTCAACTGGGTTTATTAAGGACTATCATATTCCAACACCCAAAACATTCAATCTAAGAATTCAAAGATAATATACTACAAAAATAACTAACCAGCTACCAATTCCTAAAAGTATAACCAAATACCATTTCAACCAGCATTATAGTTGTTAAGTTATAGCGTCGTTCCCGTTATCTTGCTTTTATATAGATTTATTTGTGTAATTACAATTGAGTTATTTTTTCTGTGTAATAAATATTAGTTCTTAATTTTTTAATTTACAAAAGTATCTCAAAAAATGAAGAATTTGCTTTCCATAAATTTGAAATTTAGATAATGATATAAACTCTGCTACTGGAAGTGAGATTGTTGACAACAAATGTAGATGCTTAACAAATATGGAAATGAGGGAGTGGATGTGAATATTCTGTATAAGATCCGAATGTTTTAATGAGGATATAGATGTTTATTTTGACTAATATTTCAATAATTTTCAGATGAGAATGTTAGAGTAACTTATCCCCCCAAAGTATACATCCTATTTATAAATTTCTCTCTCTTTTTGCAACAGACAACGAAGAAGGATGCAAACAATGCCAAAAAGTTTTGACAGAACTTGAGAACATTGACGACGAGGCGGATGCGAACGGAATTGATTTCGTCAAAATTGATGATCCGAAATTGGCAAAAGAAGTTGGCATCTATGCTTTGCCAGCCATCGTATTTTATAGGACCGGTGCTGACCAGCCTATAATATTTGCAGGTAATATATATATGTATCTAATATATAATAAGATATCATAAATTTTAAAGGTAATGGCAGATTAGGAAATCAAAGATTTGCAACTTGATATCAAGCATTCTTATAATTCTTTCTGCTGATATATATTCTTTAATACTTTTAAAAAATTCTTTTGCATCTTTTGCACTTAATGAAAGCTTCTTATTACCTACACATGTTAATTTTGTTTCTGAAAACGAGTCCAAAACCAATTATTTCTTTTTCGTTTTCGTGGAGGTGATTTAAAGAATGAAGAAAACATACTGAGTTGGTTGCTAACTGAAAAGGACCCGTCCTGCTGATTTTATTGAAGAAGTCACAGGGGACGTACTGCTTAGACTTATCAGGGACTCTGACGCCATAGCTGTCTATTTCTGTAAGTAGATTTAAGCTTTATATCACTATGCTGTTCTTGCAAGTGGGAGGATAATAACATTCTATGTTAGTCCTTCTGTGACCTTTTCCAAAGTATATATATATATATATATATATATATATATATATATATATATATATATATATATATATATATATATATATATATATATATATATATATATATATATATATATATATGAGAGAGAGAGAGAGAGAGAGAGAGAGAGAGAGAGAGAGAGAGAGAGAGAGAGAGAGAGAGAGAGAGAGAGAGAGAGAGAGAGAGAGAGAGAGAGAGAGAGAGAGAGAGAGAGAGAGAGAGAGAGAGAGAGAGAGAGAGAGAGAGAGAGAGAGAGAGAGAGAGAGAGAGAGAGAGAGAGAGAGAGAGAGAGAGAGAGAGAGAGAGAGAGAGAGAGAGAGAGAGAGAGAGAGAGAGAGAGAGAGAGAGAGAGAGAGAGAGAGAGAGAGAGAGAGAGAGAGAGAGAGAGGAGAGAGAGAGAGAGAGAGAGAGCTGGGACTTATAAATTCATAAATGATTTTGGCTAAGTGAAAGACGGAATGATAGAGATGAGAATAATGGTGAATAAATTTGGGTTGAGTGAAAAAATGAGAAAGATTTTGGATTTAATTAATTAAGTTTTTTATTATTATTAAAGTTCACATCTTACGGGCATTGCCCTATTCTAGGAGAGGATCTTTTCTAGGTAGAATATACCTAAGATCCCCAAAGTTTGGATTGAACCGGCGCTCTCAAGCACTCGAGTCAATCACTTTACCGTTTGAGCCATGGTAGACATATAAAGTTATTAAAATATTGGTACTGAGGGAATTTAAAGGTAAAAGGAATGGGTAAGTGAAAATAGTTTTTAATTAGTGGTGTGGAATGTTTTAGAAGGTTTCTATTTGAAAAATAAGGACAGGTGTTCAAGTTGTTTTGTGTATAATTTGTATACAATGTTTCTTCTATTTTGAAAAATAAAAATATTAATTTTAATTTTAATTAAAAAAAAAATATTGGAACAGTGGGATTGTATTATATTTACTAAAGTTGTTTTTTTTCTAATTTTATTTGTGTATTTAAAAATAAATAAACACTCAATATATCTTTATATTAACAAAGATAACGAGGAGACCTGTGAAGACTGTATGAAGGTCCTTCAAGAAGTTGGAGGAGATCGACGACGATACCGATAAAATCGGGGTCAAATTCGTCAAAACCCAAGACACGAAAGTCGCCGAACGATACGGGGTCAAAAACTTTCCGGCGCTCCTCTATTTCGAACGTCAAGTCCCAACGGTGTTTGAAGGTAAGATTTTTTAATTTATCTAATCTACATAAATAAAGTACCTCCTTTGGGATGTAAAGTTAGGACTTTACATCCTACTAGTGGGACTCCTCGAGAAGACTTTTGGGTTTTCTAAATCCAATTTCAGATACCAGTAAGTGCCTATTCCTGATACCTATTTTACTCTATTAGTAACAAAGCAGGTCACTAATGTACTCATTTACAGCCGAGTAAGACAAAGCTAACCTATAGAGAGAATAGCTCACATATCCTCCTTACTTTTAAATTTATTTATTTATTTATTACTACTATTATTATTATTATTATTATTATTATTATTATTATTATTATTATTGACTTTTCTCAGTTAATCACAATTAATTTTTTTTACTGCTACAGGAGACCTTTCGGCAGAGGAAGAGGTTTTGCAGTGGCTCGTTCTTCAGAAGACGGAAGACAGAATCGAAACAATTAACAGGAATATGTTGGAAGTTATGCTTGAAGACACACAATACTTAGCCAGTTTTCTTCTGTGAGTATAGGCATAACACGCGGAGTAATAGGGTGGGCTAGACCATCTCGCTTCATTCTATTGCCCTTTGGTTAGTTCCTTTTCACGTTTCACCTTCTCAGAGGGTCTCTGGTATACCCTCATCTCATATTCAAGTGACTATGCTCCCGTTACCTCTCCACCCTATTTCTTCACTTGTTCTCACACATATACAGGCGCTTATTCATACATTACCTTTTTCAGCAAAACAAAAATTGCGAAATGTAAGGCTGCCTCAGAGATACTTGAAGGGGCGGCATCCAAAGAATATCCTCGATCATCCACCCCAGTTACTTGCTCTTTTTAGGAGAGTTGTTCGTACCTGTATTTAATACGCCTCACACATTTTGGGTGGTTTTATGCATACAGTTCTTCTAGGGCTTTTCGTCTGCCAGTGGAATTATTGTGTCACTCTCTACTATACTATAGCTATTACAACGGACACTGTTCTTCTGAACTCTCACGAGAAGGGCTCGGGCGACATGACTTTCTACACAGTCTCATCCTTTCTCTGTCCAACTCTACGACTCCAGACTTAACCGCTGTTCAATCTTGCATGTACTCTACTGGTAAAGTCAGAAACACATTCCCTTTGTCTGTTTTCCAAACTTTCTTTGACTTGCACCCTTTTAAACAACGTGTATTAGGGCATGTCGGTCATTAATGAACACATTTCAGACATTTCCCCAACTCTGGTGGAAATTGGTAGGCCTTTGCCTTTTTGCAACCAGAGGAGATAAAAAAAGATATATATATATATATATATATATATATATATATATATATATATATATATATATATATATATATATATATATATATATATATATATATATATAAAATAAATAATTATAAAAATATATATAAATATATATATATATATATATATATATATATATATATATATATATATATATATATATATATATATATATATATATATATATATATATATATATATATATATATATATATATATATATATATATATATATATATATATATATATATATATATATATATATATATATATATATAAGACAAACCAAATTGTCGGGCGTGCGACACAGTTTTACAAGAACTAGAAAATATCGATGATGAATGTGACGTCTATGGCATTCATATGGTGAAAATTCAAGATCCTCAATTAGCCAAAAGATACGGGATCAAGACCCTTCCAGCTCTCATCTACTTCAGAAATGGAAACCCACTGATTTTTGATGGTAAGTTTTGAATTTCAGATAAAATGGGGGTTTTAGTTGCTTGATTGTTTTTTGCTCATTTAGGGGAATGGTTTTTTTTATATCTAAATATTTTTCATCTGAGTATTGAACTTAGTTGTCTGCTATATAATTCGTACAAGTTTTGGGAAAAATTTAAATGTACATTAAATTTAAATTTAAATAAAATATTTTGAATTATTTATGAATTAAGAAAAATATTAAAGGTAATAAAAATAATTTAGTTTAAGTTTAAGAAAAGTTACCTATAGGTATATAAATACAAAACTAAAAATTAAAGCAAGTATAAATTAAACAAATATAAATTTTTAAACAAAAGAAATAACTGATTCCAATATCTGTCATTTTGGAAATTTTATAAATAATAAATTATTTATCTGCCATTTTGGAAAGCTTAAAGAAGATTTAATAAATATAATTCAGCAGAGTTAAATAGAAAGCTAAGTTCTTATTAAAAATAAAAATGGCACCCAAAAAAAGAAATTAAAGAATGACTATTTGTTTATTAATTTTGTAAAATATTGAATCATAATTTTTTAATTTTGTTTAACAAATTGCACATTCCAATCTATAGGGTTCTATTTGGTTTAGAAATACAGATTATCTCATCAGAATTTTAAATCTAAATCCCCTCCCCCCCCTAAGATTTTCTCAACAGGTTTCCATTTCCAGAAAATATATCAACTCTTCAAAGAAGTTAAAAGGTTTGTAGAAATTTATCTGGTATTTCAGGCCTTAAGAGATCAAAATTATTGGAGCAGTTTATGGTTAATGTAAAATTAACAACATGCAATTAACATTTTATTATTATTAATTTCTTCTTTTTGTCTTTCTTTCTTTCTAGCTTTTTTTTATTATTTATCTAAATATAATGCTAAAATTTCAATTATTTATCAGCATTTTACAAATCTTTATTTATATTTTATTTTTTTTATTTTTATGTTTCTCCAAAATTTTAGATTAAGAACACTCCAAGGATGATCTGTTTTTAGTCTCTTGAAGTCACAATCTTGTTTTATTTCATTCTTAATTAAGTAGTTTACTCTCGACCTAAATACATGAGTCAGTCCGACTATTTTCTGAACTTCTCAAAAGATCTTGCGTTGACTATATTTTTGCCAGACCATTCAAAAGACTAAGGGAAGACTATATGCCAGACCACTCAAAAGATCATGGGTCTACTATATACCAGACAACTCAAAAGAGCATGGTCCGACTATATGGCAGACCACTCAAAAGATCATAGAAGTACTATATACCAGGCCACTCAAAAGAGAATAGTCCGACCATATGATAGACCATTCAAAAGATCATGAGACTACTATGTACCAGGCCACTCAAAAGAGCATGGTCCGACTATATGATAGACCACTCAAAAGATCATAGGAGTACTATATACCAGACAATTCAAAAGAGCATGGTCCGACTATATGATAGACCACTCAAAAGATCATGAGACTACTATGTACCAGGCCATTTAAAAGACCAACCTTCAAGTGTGTTCTTAATCTTAAACTATAATTTTATTTAATGTATTGGCACAACAGGTTTAAGTTTATATTTAATATTTAATGTACTGAAAGAACAGATCCTTTTATCACACAGGTGATTTGAGTGTTGAAAGTAGTGTTTACGAATGGCTTACAGACGAAGATAACAGGGAACTTCAAGGGTATATTGAAGGAGTCAACAATCCAATGCTTAACAAATTAATTTCCAACAGTCTCTTTGTAGCCACTCTCTTTATAAGTAAGGGAGGGCTGGTAAAAATGTGGTATTCAATCTAATTGTCAAACTATTGATTAATTTTTTTGCCCCGTTTTATAATAATAGTATAATTGGTTTAACCCCTTTTAGTATACTTCTTAAAAAGTGTTGTTTCTCCATTACAAGGTGTCCCTATTTTCAGACAATATTTATTGGTTTGCTTATTTTATTACGTTTTTTTTTATTTGTCCCCATTGTTTAATTACTTTTATGCCTTTATTATTAATTTTGCCACACTTATAACCCTGACTACCATCTGCGCTTAGCAGTATATGTATGCATAATAATAATAATAATCGATAAATATTTTTATTTGATTTAAGGCGTTTTACACCTCTTATACACAATCGGTTTATCGATATATCGAAACCCAAAAATAACAAAAAAAATCGATTCTTTCGTTCATTCAGGTGAGCTTAGAACTGGAAAATATCTTTTGGAATGGTTAAGTGACGAAGAAAATCGAGAGTTAATAGATGAGATTGAACATGTAAACACAGCCATGTTGGATCAACTTGTTGAACAATCCATTTATTTGGCAGCTTTGTTTTGTGAGTAAGAGGAAACGGCTGGTGTATATAAAACTGTTTTTTTTTCTTTTCCGATATTCAGCCGAAACAATTTTCTCTATATAAAAAGTTACTATTTGAAACTGACATAATTAACAAATATTTTTTCAAAACAAATTACACAACAGGCAAGAAGCTTCGTTTTTTTTGGCATAAATTTGTGCATGAGTTTATATATTTTCACGTAAAAAAATGTATTTGTAGACTTTTGAGGTATTATAAAAACGCAAACTAAAGTTTTTTGGCCTTTTTTTCAGATTTTATTTAGTTAACGCAAAACTATAATAAGTAATTCATACCTATTACTTATTTTTAATTCTATTCCCCTCTCCCATAATTAAAAACATTTGATTTCTGAGTTCTTGGAAAACTAATGTTTTTAGTTATACTGTTAATACCCTTTTTAAAGGAAAAAAAGTACCTAAACATTCCATGCTAAGTTAGGCCCCATGTAAGCCAGTTTGTGAGAGGAAATCTTAAACTATTTGATTGACTCTCACCTGGCGTTTCTATAGGAGATATGAAAAACGAAGATAGTCTGCTTGAGTGGCTGATTGATGACGATATCAGAGAATTAGAAGGAGAAATTGAAGCAGTAAATGCTAGAATGCTTATTCGTCTCTTGGAAGAATCGCCTTTTATGGCCGTATTCTTCTGTAAGTAATACCAAGAAAAATTTCATTTATTTATAATAGAATTTGCACGCTCTTAAATTGGTCTTTTTCATTTTCTTTAAATTAAAGGTTTTAGGTTTTGATATGAAGCCTATATTTTAAAAAGAGTTTTTAGGCAAATAGCAATTAATTGTCGTCTTTCATAGATTCGAGTATTAGAAAATTTTCTTCTTAATTTCTATTATTGTCGGTAAAAATGACCACAAACACCAAATCCCTCTCCACAGAGTAATTTAGAAGATTTTTAATTTACTTATTTTTTATTTTTTCGTTCATCAGTTATCGACACTCTGCTTCATTCAATCTTTTTCAATCTTCCATGAATGAAGATTGAAAACAAGTATTTTTATATGCAAAAACTTGGATGTATATTTCAATACATACAAAATTATTACAACACCAAATCTAATTTTTAAAATATTTAAATTTTTAATAAATATTATTCAGTTCATTTGCTTTAAAAAATTCAATTTATTTTTTAGTCTATTTTAATACATATTTGTTATGTGAAATAGCAAAGAAAGAAAGAAATCGTGAAATATATATTAATAATAATAAGTGTACTCATATTTTAAATGTTTATAAACAGTTTTTAGAATGTTTAAAATTAACTAACTAAACCTTTCTGAAAAGGTAGCGGATAAAAGAATTTTTTCAAGTTGAATTTCGATTATAGATATTTACGAAGATAATGGAAAACTTTTAATTTTAATTCGATGAATAGTTTAACAAAGTTAATAATATATTCCTTCTCACTTAAAGTCATGTTTATACTTGTTATTTTCCTCGGATTCGATTCATATTTGTATAATGGAAGGAAGAAGACTCAAAGCTATTATTATAAGGGGGGGGGGGATTTCAACTTGCAGTAGGATACTTGAATATCACTCGAGGGTCGCCTACAGCCCTCGAAGGAATTTTCCATTTTAATAGTCATTCAACGATTTTTTTTTACATATATATATATTATTTTTTATGTAAATATATACTCTTTTATATATATGTATTTTTAAATACGCCCATTAAAATCTAATGAATATTTTTTAATTATTGCAATTATATTAATTGGTTAATATTATAGATTAAGAGGATAAAGTTATAAAAAAAAACATTTTTTTTATATGACCCTCAACAATATGAAGATGGCAGTATGCGACCCTCAAACAAATGAAAAACGTAGTATGTGGCCGGCAACTCAAAAAAAAAATATATAAAGTTGTCAATGAATGCTTTAATAAATGAAGTAACAGAGAGGATAAGGCTAAGATCTTTTTGTAAGGGGTACTTCAACTTGCAGTAAGGTATTTTAATAAATAAAATTACAGAGAGGATGAGGCAAAGTTCTCATTGTAACGGAGATTTCAACTTGCAAAGTAGTTGAGCGTCGATTTTGTCGGTCGAGGGACGGATAAGATGAGCCTAAAGGAATTTTGATTTGCAATTGCACATCATTCCGTTCAAATCAACCTCACGCTCTTTCCTGATATCATTTTTGGGGTGTTTAATCCATCAAAATTGAAATCAAGTCGGGGAAAGATGCCCCTGGTGCCTCGTAACCCCCCCTCCCAAAATCATCAGGAACTTGAGGATCGCTACTCTCACCTCACTCTCTTTCCTGACCCATTTTTCTAAGATTCAATCCTGCTGAATTTGGCTCGAAGTCTGTGGAAGGGGTCCGTGGGGAGTCCGTAAGCAGATAAAAAAAAGGTCAGGAAGGTCCCTTGAGAAATGAAACATTGAGCGTAATTGCAGAAAAGACCGTTAGACTTATCTGTAGTGTATTTTAATAAATGAAATTACAGAACGAGTTTGAGAGGCTTTGAGACAATCATACTCGTTCTTTCCTTTATTATGATACGACCTATTTCGCACGATACGTCCATTCTTGCTTCGTATATTATACAAATACGAAGGAATACGAGGAAAGAAGAAAGTGTAACGTGGCTTTACTAATACACAGTGTGAAGAACAATAATAGGAACTAAATTTTAAATAAAAAAATGTTTGTTCTGTTATATAAAAAATTTCTCTCCTTGTTAAGTGTCTATGAAATTAGGTTTAGTCCTTCATCATCAAATTCTCAATGTCATTATGTCACCGAATTAATCATTTTCAAACAAATATTGTTTTATCTTGATCATCGTACTGTTTTCTTATTCTACTTGATGTTAAGTCACCGAGCTCCTAATACTATTAATTAAAATTTTATGAAATTGTTTTGGCTTCTTATGTTTGCCTTTTAAAAGTCGTTTCGCCCACTTCACTCGTTTCAGTTTTTGTTCTCCTTGTCGACATATCGTCTGCTATTAAATTTCGATTAGAAGCTCATCAATGCTTTATTATATTATCACAACAATTTTCAGTTCTTTTCATTATTTCTCTCTCTCTCTCTCTCTCTCTCTCTCTCTCTCTCTCTCTCTCTCTCTCTCGAGTTATGCTTTCCCTATTCATCTTTTCTCCTTTTTGCTCAACTTCAGTCTCGAGATGTGAATAATCTTCCTTTTAAAGGAATCTCCTTTTAATCTTCCCTTTCCATTAGCGACTTTTCTTCAATTGTCTTTGCTTTAAAATCTTTGTTATTCATTTATTTCATTGGTTTTTACAAACCTTTGAAATTAGCATTAGTTTTTTTTTTATCTAATAACCTAAAAAATCTAGTTAGTATCTTCAACCATCTAAGCCAAATAGTAGCTATCTTACCAGTCACAGTTACGCTTTCAGGAATATAGTTTTAGATTCTCTAACATTAATAGATTTTCTCCTTATATATAATAAATACATAAATAAAAAAACATTAAAATCATTAAAATAAATAAAATTATAAAAATCATACATGCTTAATTATTACTTTTGGCGTTTGTTTGTAGTGATTTTTTTATTTTTCTTTCAATAGCTGATGCAACCCGTTCATTCAAAATTACAAGAAGTGCCTAATTTTTTTTTCTTTTTATCTTAGCATATGCGATCATTTTTTTTTTTTTTAGAAGAAAAAAAAAACAAAAAAAAAACTCCTCACATAATAAAACAAGGAATGCAAACATTGCATGATGGCAGATTTTTCTTTATAACAATTGGCATTGCAATATGAATTTAAATAATACAGTAATGAAAGTTTATGCATTTTTTTGAGGTAAGGTGCTTTACCCCATATATATATATATATATATATATATATATATATATATATATATATATATATATATATATATATATATATATATATATATATATATATATATATATATATATATATATATATATATATATATATATATATATATATATATATGCCAAATTCTTTTTTACATTCACTACTTACATTTTCTAATCCAAGAAACAAATACTCATAAATTTGACGAAGGAATGGTAATAATTAAAGTCTGCTAACACACTAGCAGACAAAATATTCATTAAACATCGAAATTCAAAGTTTGCTATATGG
>SEYY01022876.1:0-17500 GCA_009176605.1 Armadillidium nasatum | reverse complement strand
CATTTTAGGGGACCTTTTGGACGAAGAAAAGGTCTTTACATGGCTTACTTCTCAAGATGTTTTCGAAATTAAAGACGAAATTGAAGAAGTAAATCGAAAGATGCTCGAAAAACTACTGGATGAAAATGATTTTGTAGCAGTCTATTTCTGTAAGTAGTACTGAATATTTGTAATTTGTCTCTCATAAGCTTAAAAACAGATATCTCTTACAAAAAATTGTTCTTCAAGACAGGTAAATATTAATGTTAAATGCTATTACGATGCGATTCTATTTTTTATTTTTTTTTAATCATTAAAATGTCATTCTGTTATTCTGTGTATTTTATTAATTTACACTCAAGGGAGTATAATTTAGTATTCTTGTAACAATTAGCATCTCTTTACCATTTATTCTCTAACAGACGACAATAATTGTCCTAAATGTGACGAAGTACTTGAACGTTTAGAAAAGATCGATTCAGACACAGACGATCTTGATATCACATTTGTCAAGATTCGAGACCCGAGATACGCCAAAAAATATGGTATGGCAAAACTGCCAGCGCTTTTGTACTTTAGAAGAAAGTTTCCAAGCATATACAGAGGTAATTCTAATGTTTTTTTCTTCTCATACGATTTCACTTTTCAGAATAGTTAATTTCTCTCTGAACTCTTATTAGCATTTAAGGGTTTAATACAGGACTGAGGAATAGGTAGCTTTTCCCCGGTCCAACTACTGCTCTGGATCCTTTATTTTAAAATTATAAAGCTTCGCCTCCGGAGCCTTTAATTGTCTTGCAATAATAATAATAAATAAATAAAAAATTTGATTCAGCTACCAAATAATATTTAACGTCCAGCTCCAACTACGGCTTCTGGCTCCAGCTGCAACTCTGCAGTTCTAGTTTAATAATCACAACTTCCAACTTAAATATAGAACTAAAAATTTCTATGTTACTTTATTTAAATAGGTTTGATTTTTTTTTTTTTTTTAAAGTAAAGTTAACATCTCACTGATTTGTGTCCTACAGCGAAGAGTGGTAGAACTCTATAGAGAATTTATCTCAAAGTATCGAACAAGTAACCTTTACTACACAAATCCGATACATTACCATATACCTAAGGCAAGCGTATTATACTCTTGATGATTTAATGAACTTAATGTTTGATAATCCAAATTAAATTCTAAATAGAGGTGGTAATTCCCCGGTACAGTGCCTTGGGGTGCAAAACACAATTCCAGCTTCCTGGTGTGGTGAGGTGACATTTTAAAACGAAATTTGAGGTATGGTGAGATAGGATTCACTGTGCTGTTTATTCTCTTGGTGACTTGATGTGCGAAAAGAAGATGTGTGAAAAGGTGCTGTGGTAGTACAAGAACTCTAGGTGAGGGAGGATGTGATACAGAAAACTGCAGTGCCCCGTCAACCCTAATTTTAAAACTATTTTCCACATTTCTAGTCTGATATTTTTCAACATCCTTTTTCATTTCTTTTCATATTTCGATTCTTTCATACTTCAATTAATTCTATAAAATAAATACAATTCTATATACAACTTTCTTTAAATTTTAACTTTTTTTTACCCCGTTTTACAGGCGACTTAATGATGGAGGAAGAAGTTCTAGAATGGCTTCAGAAAAGTAGATTCAAGCATCCAGAATTAAATCTCTTTATGTATGCCACAGTAGCTACTACAGTAGCTTTTGTTATGTATACGCTTTTCCTAATGTTTTGCTTCAAACCTGCTGGGGCGCCTCAACCACATCACAAATCATCATAGAAATTCTTATTTTCTTCTAATTTATGTAACACATAATTAATAATATAATATATATATATATATATATATATATATATATATATATATATATATATATATATATATATATATATATATATATATATATATATATATATATATATATATATATATATATATATATATATATATATATATATATATATATATATATATATATATATATTGCTCAAGCAAACGGTAATAACTAACATGCTAGGAATGCTCATATTTTAGCAGTTTTTGCATATCTTGTGGTTACAGTAATAAATCAATATTTAACTTGATAATAGAAATATTTTACATAATCTCTCTCTCTCTCTCTCTCTCTCTCTCTCTCTTCTCTCTCTCTCTCTCTCTCTCTCTCTCTCTCTCTCTCTCTCTCTCTCTCTCTCTCTCTCTCTCTCTCTCTCTCTCTCTCTCTCTCTCTCTCTCTCTCTCTCTCTCTCTCTCTCTCTCTCTCTCTCTCTCTCTCTCTCTCTCTTTCAAATTCCTATGGAAAACTTTATTATTATTATTATTATTATTATTATTATTATTTTATTGTTTGCTGTTATTTCTTATTCTATAAATACTGCTCAGTGCTGCACTAACCACTAACGAAATATTTTATACTATATTTATTTTATTTCTAAGATTGTATATATATATATATATATATATATATATATATATATATATATATATATATATATATATATATATATATATATATATATATATATATATATATATATATATATATATATATATATATATATATATATATATATATATATATATATATATATATATATATATATATATATATATATATAATTAAATTATTATTATTATTATATTATTATTATTATTATTATTATTATTATTATTAATTATTATTATATATTATTATTATTATTATTATTATTATTATCATTATGATTATTATGATGATGATGATTAATTATTATTACTATGATGATGATTAGTATTAGTATTATTATTATTATTATTATAATTATTACTGACGGATCGACATAGTGTGATTGCGTGAGTTAAACCTAAAAGTAAATGAATATATTTCAGATATTAGATGTTTTTCAGTACTATAAGAACGACTTGCATATTCGGGTCCTCTTTTATTGCGACGTCATTCATGAAATACTTTTAACTTTGTTTTTTAAAAGTTCCCCATTCCTCTTATTGGAATTTCTTGATTTTGAATGATGATAATAAACCACGGTACACTGCGAAAATTGTCCTAACGAATCGTTGGGACAAGTGGCATAAATGTCAGAGGAAAATATTTAATAGTGAAAAGATATGTTAAACATAAGAAATTGCTCCACCGATTTATTTTCTAATAAGATAAAAAAAAAAAAAAAAAAAAAAAAAAAAATTTTTGCCACTTGTCCCAACGATTCGTTAGGACATTTTTGCAGTATATATATATATATATATATATATATATATATATATATATATATATATATATATATATATATATATATATATATATATATATATATATATATATATATATATATATATATATATATATATATATATATATATATATATATATATATATATATATATATATATATATATATATATATATATATATATATATATATATATATATATATATATATATATATATATATATATATATATATATATATATATATATATATATATATATCACGGAGCTGGATCCTAGGTTCTAATTTACATCTGTAAGTCATATTAGAATCGAATATTTGAATTTTATGCAGATCATTCGTGTTAGGAATTATTTGTTAGTATTAATGTTTGAAATTCAATTAGCAATTACTTTAATATGATGCAAAACATTTAAGACATTAAAAAGTCTTATTTCATGATTCTATTATCCAATTATTGGTCATGCATTTCATGATCAGAACTTGTTGGTAATGAAAATTAGGTTAAGCTTTTTGTTAACATTTTTAATTCGTATGTTTTATGGATACTAGGAAAACTTAATTATCGGGGGAAAAAATTGTTACTTTAGTATGAGGCATACAGGGAATCCCACCCTTAATATCCCCGCCCCTTGAGTGGTGAAACAGGAATAGTTAATTTCACCTTTTTACGACAACATACTACAGAGTAAGTGTAGCACCACATACTATAGAGTAAGCTCATATGTAGCTTCACAGTATATAGTAGCCTCAATTTATCTTATATAAATTATAAAAATGTAGAAAGTAAAGTTGGCAATTATTGTAAGGCTTGAAGCACATTAGCTGTTTCGTTGATGAAACTCAGCCCACTTTTTTGTTATTAAGTGTTCAAAGTTTCATAAATCAAAAAATAAAAAGGGAATTGATTTTTAAATATGAGGAGCAGCAAAAATTTTTGGTCACCTTTATTTACTTTTATTTTACTTTACTTGAACTGTTCTATTATATATATATATATATATATATATATATATATATATATATATATATATATATATATATATATATATATATATATATATATATATATATATATATATATATATATATATATATATATATATATATATATATATATATATATATAAAGAAACATTGCTTCTTTTGGTATTTCTGAAACTCTGCGCATACGTTAGCAAAAAGGGTGGAGTTTCATTAACGACTGTTACTAGCGTGAAAAGGATTTTAACCGAAAGAGAATCGCGAACTCTCAAACTGGGTGGATGTCTTAACTTTGGACTCGCTCTACCCTATTCTCAAACCATTTTAAATATTCATTGTCCAAAGTCTAAATTATTTTACTTTATTAATTAACATTTAAAAAAGTTATTACCCAAACTTATAAACAATATTTTAATTTATATCAAGAAATTTATAAACACAAATACTTTATTTATATAGATATAGTAAGAGCTTTCTTTGTTAGTTTTATTTTAAAATAATAAACAAATCTTAAATGAAATAATTATATATTTTTTACCAATTTTAATGTCCAATTATTAATTTTTTTTTATTTTTATAGAATTATTTTTTCCCTATTTCGTTCTTCAAATTACTTACAAAAATATAAATAATCTTGGGTAAATAAAATTATTAACCAAATCTTAATTAATAACTGGCCTACAAGGGAAATTCTAAGAAGCTTACTGAGCCATATGATAAAATAAACAGAGTTTACGATAAAAATCGCTTTAAAGATAATATTTCCATAAGAAATCCTTCGAATTATATAACTTCACAAGCAAATGTATTGATTACATGCTTTACTGCTTTATAACCTCCTATAATATTTATAAAATTGCAGTTTGCCATTTTTACACAAACCTTGTGTCATATACATCATATATACTCTATTATATCACATACACGATATATATATATATATATATATATATATATATATATATATATATATATATATATATATATATATATATATATATATATATATATATATATATATATATATATATATATATATATATATATATATATATATATATATATATATATGTAATGAGGGGGCAGGTTCCCCCTCTTAACAATTTCACATATTTACCTCTTTAAACCAACGATGAGAAAATATTGGTGCTTATTATAATTATGTAAATTAACAGAAATTTTAAGTATTTAAATATTTAGTATAATAATAATAATAATAATAATAATTAATTCCACATATTTCTTTAAGTTTTTGAAATATAACAGTTAAGATGTTGAAATATTAATGTTGACGGTGCACAATGTAAAAATAGTTTATTATTATTATTTGTTTATTTATTTATTTATTTCAAGTTATAAGCAAATAGTTATAAATCTGAATACATTGTACATAATTTTGTTAAATGTACTATTATTATGTATAATAAATGAATAATGTATTATGATGTATAATAAATGAGTAATGTACATTTTTTCTTTTTTAACTAAGTAAACTAGGTTTACGTGTATTCAGACATCATTTGTAACTACAAAATGTAAGGAAATAGAGGTAGATTAGTTTGGTAAATTGATCTTACAAAGGATAGCAAGGTTGTTAAGCAAGGTTAAGAGATTGAAATCTTGTTGATAATTCATCTTGATATGCCAGGTTGTGAAGTATGAGTAATAACATATATGTTTTCCTCTCAGGACAATGGCAAAACCAATCTGATTGATTTAAGGAATCTAATCGCTACTTATTTTAAAACTTTTTTTACTTTTTTTGAAATAGGCTTAACATTTTCTATTAGCAACAGAAACATCGGAGCGAAAAAAAAACAGATGGCAAAATAACTGTGAGAAAGGCAGATTTACAGACGTTTTTGACAAAAGGCTCGAAAGATTTACCAGTATGCGAACCAAGGTGGTCTGTACTTTCGTTTGGTGAAAGTCAGTTTTGCTCATCAAATAACTTTGCAACGATTCCTAGATGAATGATAATTAGCAACAGTTATTTAAGGAGAGTTTTTCCACTTCCGATACTAGTTTTCTCTACCCTGAATGGCGCGAGAATAAGCATGATCGAGCCATGGATTTGATAAGAAATATTTAGACAAAGTAGGAATGAACCAACTCATCCCATCAACGATGAAGCCACTACAGTCAAAGTAGTCACTTCAAGTAGTGCTAGTTTTAAAAGGAAGCAAAGTCTCCCAATCAGCCCAATAAAAGAGCAGAAGACACATTTTAAAACTAAAAAAATGATGGAAAACAAACTAACAACAAATAAGCTAAAAATTTATCAACAGCAAAGTGTCTTGTTCCTCTCACCAAAGGATAATGTTTTCTTCCAAGAGAGATTTGTAAAACTGTACATTTTTGGTCTTCATTGCATAACAATGCTGTAGATGATTGGAGATAAAATTAAAGGAGTCTGGAAATTAAGCGACCATTCTTACCACATTTGTGACATTTTCACTTATCTTGCCCATGAGATACCATAGAAGACATTATCATTTAACAAAGTAAAGTCCAACAAATTTTAAAGAGTTTGAAATTAGAGAAGTCCTTAACTTATCTGAATGCAAATTATAGATCTACTTGAAATATCTTACCCTTTTTATGGTCGTAATAGTTTTTCCTCACTTACCATCTACTAATACATACAAATTATATAACACATAAACAAACATATCCAAGTTATTAAATTGGACTGTTAATTAATACCGAATTCTGAAGAAACTACTAAGGAATAATAAATAAAACAAATTTTTATAATAAAAGCGAATTCATTTCAAAAATTTTGGCCTTTAAAAACGTACCAAACTTATAAAAAAATGGAAATAGATAATAAGCAAGAGTAAACACAATACATTTGGACTTTCTCATGGAAGACTGCATTGTCCGAAATATAGTCTTCAAAAATTAACATACCAGTAGCAAATAAAACTTTTATAAACTTTGCATTTGAAGTGAAAGAAGTTGAACTAATTGCATTCAGGTATTTTTAGCGACTTAGATTTTAATTTCGTCTTTACGCTAACTTTAACATATACAACAAAGTTCAACTTCTTAATTTCACTTGAAAGCAGAGAACCTTAACATACTAAGCAACATTCCCAACAAATATTGGTTACCTAATAAATGGACCTTACAGCTTAAAATAAATACCAAAAAATAAATATACTCTGGCCCCAAGAAACCCGCTTGCAACTCTTACAAATGTATGATTCCACCAATAATAATAATAATAATTTTTAGCAGGTGTACAGAGACTACCACTGCACACAAGAGACAATACTGTTTAAGGGAAAAAAATAATAATAATAATATACATAGCTAAATTCTCTTATTGCAAATAAAGTGAATACATTATCTATTTTTCAATATTGACTGGACATTATCACAGTAGTATTTGAACATTAGTATAAGTACGGATACTAAATCATATCCCCGGTATTATATATATATATATATATATATATATATATATATATATATATATATATATATATATATATATATATATATATATATATATATATATATATATATATATATATATATATATATATATATATATATATATATATATATATATATATATAATATAATCATGTTAAAAAATGATTGCACTGGAAAATACCATATTAATTAATGCAAAATCTGAATAAAGTCATTCGGCAATAGACCATCTATAGGATCATAGGTATACTGGCTTATAATTGTAATAAATATTACAATAATAATAATAATAATAATAATAATAATAATAATAATAAAGACTAGCAGATAATGTGTAACACAGGATAGCTTCAATTTTTTTTTCTATAACTATAATAATAAAAATGTCAACAATTATCACAATAACAGCTTAAAGATTAATAAACTTTACCATGTGAGTATTTTTTGCTACCTAAAGGGAAAAAAATTATTTACTGAAAAGAATAGATAATGACAAAACTTGTTATGAAAACAATGCAATAAACTCGACCTAAGTTTACAACATTTAGAAATAATCACAGTATATTTGAATGAATAGCCTCAGAAAGCAAAAGGCCAGCAAATACAAGAGCAATAAGCAAAGCCTAAGCTATTTTACCACTAACTACTAAGACTAATAAAACTATAAATTACATAATAATGCAAGGCACTACCAGAGGAATCAAATTTTCTAAAGTATAAAAATAAAAATTTTTCCTTCACCTTCCTATAACAATGTACTTTGGCATTAAACTGACCCAACAATAATATTATAAAATTGTAAATGCAAAATTTGAATCAAAAGGGTATGGCACAAAATTTAAATCAGTATTTTCTTGGACAAAATCCATCACGGGAACAAATATCAGCAAAAACGGTTTCTTAAAGTTCGATAGATGATGATTTCTTTCCATCCATAACAAGGGAAGTCATGTTATTTACTGTCAAAATCATGGCGAAAAGTACGCCGATTAGCAACACGAAAATAACGTACATAAGTCGTCGAAGGGATTTAAACTGTTCTTCCATTACAGCTTGATGAGTCATCAACTGGTCCAGCTGCAACAAAAAAATTATATTTTAAATGTTTATTAAAAAAAAATAATCCATAATATTTTAATTGTATTGGGTTTTTAAAATAAAGCAACATTTTATTATTCAAATTACTTTTATATAACATAAACAAGAAAAAAGTTTAGGAACAAATGACTACAATTCAGAAATAAAAAAGCTACTCAAGTACCCATGCAACCAGAAACACAATTAAGATTTCTAAAATTTAAACTAAAATAAAAAATGATATAATTTTTTTTCAATTGTAATTGGTATTCTGATGTATTTATGGTAGTCTACGATTTAGTATTTATAGAAAATGAATTTTTTTTTGGAAATTTACTGAAGAGATAGCTCAAACACTTGCTTAAATTAAAATTCAATCCGAAATTTACTCATGAAAAAGTGTATCAATGTAAAAAAAATAAGTTAATTTTGAAAATTTTGCACAGTAGTTATAACATATTCTGATATATCTATGAAGGTTTACGCTTTAATATTAGACTAAAATACAAAAATAAATAAATTTCAAAAATCTAATGGTGAAAAATATCATGCACTTGCTAAAGTAAACATACGATACGAAATTTGGTCTTGAAAGTGGAACAAAAAAGGTTATTTTTAAAAAATGATTTTGTAGATGTAATTCCTAACCTGACGTATCTACTTAATATAAATTTATTTCTAGTTGTAATTGATATTCTACGATTTAATATTAAGCCAGAATTAAAATATAATTTGAAATTCATTCATGGAAGTGAAACAAAATATAGGTAACCTGTAAATGTACAATCTATGAAAAAATTTTGAGAACTGAATTGAATTATTGCTTATTCTAGACAAGATCAAACGTTGAGAAGATTCTTAATCAATTTACCCTTTAAGCAATACTAAAATCGGGTACATCACGTATAATTAATAGGGTCCAATTATGATATATATATATATATATATATATATATATATATATATATATATATATATATATATATATATATATATATATATATATATATATATATATATATATATATATATATATATATATATATATATATATATATATAATCTCTTCCGATGGTCAAAGGCTACAGGCCTAAAAATTTCCACCGGAGTTGGGAAATATTAAATCTTGGTCATTAAAGGCAGACTTGTCCAGATACACAGCGTTTGCAAGTGTGCAAAACAAAGAAAGCTGGGAAAACAGATAAAGGGAGTGTGTTCCAGAATTTACAAGTAAAGTATATGTAAGATTGAGAATAGCAGTTAAGTCTGGGGTCAGAAAGTTGGACAGAGAAAGGATGAGATTGTGTAACCTGTGTAAAAGGCGTGTCGCACGAGCTCTTCTCAATGGAGGAGTTATGCGACGTGAGAGTTCAGAAAAGCAGTGTCCAAGGTATTACCGATATATATATATATATATATATATATATATATATATATATATATATATATATATATATATATATATATATATATATATATATATATATATTGTAACACTGTCAAAGAATGAGAAACATACTTTGGTTGTAATGACTGGTGAAACAGGAGTAGCAGCGATACTATTTGAAGGACCATCCGTCACATCGGAGTTAACAAGTCCAACTCTCAAACGAACTTCAAACATATCTAACTTACTGGTGTTCTATTATTTATATATATTATATATATATATATATATATATATATATATATATATATATATATATATATATATATATATATATATATATATATATATATATATATATATATATATATATATATATATATATATATATATATATATATATATAATATATATATATATATATATATATATATATATATATATATATATATATATATTTTTTTTTTTTTTTTTTTTTTTTTTTTTTAAAAAAAAAAAAAATTAGTCAATAATAAAAAATATTTATCAGTTTTAAGTGATGATTCAAAACATAACTTAAACAGATTTAAAATACTTTTAATTAAATTTAATACCTTAACAAGATCAGCAAATTCTTGTTGTGACATGTTTTCTTGCGAGGTCGGAATGGCTATCACCAAAAATTTATCTCTGACGAGAAGAGACGGAGCCAACTGATCACTAAGTGTAACAGTTACTTCCATCTTGTCTTTTGCATCTACCGTGCCTATACATGGGCGCACTCGGTATTTGTCTGGAGACGTTGTCTTAATCTAAGCCATTCCGTAAAATAAATACAATTGATTTTATTTTAGTCTCAAACTTACTAACTTATCAGATAATTCTTATAAGAAAAAAAAATTGGTAAACTCACTTTGAAAGCAAATCTATTCGGGGAATTATTTGTAAACATAATAATGGCGCTTGTTCCAATACGGTTGTTGGTGAATATGAGCTCTTCAGAAGGTTCAACTTGAAATTTAGTAACTGGAAATTAAAGAATACAGTACTTGTTAATAAGATGTGATAGTTTACACGTACGTATCTGAAACGATAAATTTTAATATTTATGCAGAGAAGGTGTACCACAAGAAGGAATATGGATACGGATGTCTTGGCTAACTAATACTCATAAAACGACTGATCCACAATTTCAAACCGTATTGAAAGTAGTATATATATATATATATATATATATATATATATATATATATATATATATATATATATATATATATATATATATATATATATATATATATATATATATATATATATATATATATATATATATATATATATATATATATATATATATATATATATATATATATATATATATATATATATATATATATATATATATATATATATAGCTCTTTCCACGAGTGGCGGTGATGCGTATATATAAAAAAATAGCTTTATTTCTTATTAAAAGTTCACATCTCACGGGCATTGCCCTATTCAAGGAGAGCAATTTTTCTAGGTAGAATATACCTAAAATCCGCCATATATTTTTATTTATTTTTTATGTATTTTATTTATTTTTTATGTATTTTTATATTTTGAACAAAATTCTTAGGATGTTTTTTTTCAGTGTCGCACATCAGTCTTCATAGGAGAGATTAACGATCGATACCTATTACATAATTTTGATTTTAACATGAGAGTTTAAAATTTAAAATTTAAAAAAAAAAAAAAATGGAATAGGGAAAGAGAGAATGTACTTTGTGTTTTCATTTGTGTAACGGTTTTACCTATATCAGTTTTGAACTTTTTTTTAATATTTTTAAATTGGGAGCTTCATACGGACGTATTAAGTGTTGAAAGCCCTAATATATATATATATATATATATATATATATATATATATATATATATATATATATATATATATATATATATATATATATATATATATATATATATATATATTATATATATATATATATATATATATTATATATAATTGATCGATAAAGAAATTTTTGATGAAGATAAAATTGAAAATGTATATTTGAAAAATTTCCATTATAATGATAAATGTGACAATTTTATAATAAGGAGGAATTAAATTGTCTATTTTTTATTCAAATGGGTAAACACATGTAATTTTAATATATAGTACAAGTTGTTTCACTCGATCTCGGCCCCAGAATGCCCAGATATGCCCTTATAGACATCAAAGTACTGGTTGTATGAACATCTTCAATGAGTTCGTAAATCATTTGGATCTTCGTACTGGGTATTTTCACCAAGACTTCCTTCTTTGAAGATCTCATCATTTCCAAAGGAAATTTCCAAGGTCACCTGACCTCACCCAGCCGGATTTTTTCCTATGGTACTTGCTAAAAGGAAAATTGTATCGCAACAAACCACATACTCTCATACAACTGAAAGACAACATTCGACAGGCAAATGACGCTGTGATTCTCAATATTTTACCGGTATGGAAAAACGTGTGTAGGGCATGCCTTGATGCTAAAGGCAATCAATTCCAACGCTTGTTGTGATGTCAGCAAGATTCTCATTAATCAAGGTTTGCTCGTGGTAAATTTTATTAACTTATGACACTACTTTAATATCAGTGAATATCTGGGATTGAGAGCGAGTAGGATACCCTGTATAACAGCATCTTAAGAACATCGATTTTAAAATTTTAATATACGAGAACATATATAGACATGCAAAATTCTGGTACTTTAAATTTAGAGCTCTTAAAATGTGATGCAGAAACAATCTTTTAATAACTTAATAAAGTTTTTGGGGTAATTCGATTTCGTCTTGGAGAGCATATGTCCCTCACTAATACACAGACTTTTCGAAATACTTTCCGAATAGAAGAAGGTGGAGCAGAGAGATTTTTATAAGCAAATATATGTAAATTAATCGACAGAAGATTGACGATGACTATTGAGAAAAAGTATCCAGATGATGATTAATCGTCCCATCATATATATATATATATATATATATATATATATATATATATATATATATATATATATATATATATATATATATATATATATATATATATATATATATATATATATATATATATATATATATGAAGGGTTTATATGATAATGGGTAGTAAAACAGGAATAAATAATTATATTACCTTCAATTCTAGCTTTAAACGAATGAAATAAACGAAGTGAAAATTTTTTGATAAGGAAGTTAGACGAATTACAAAATTGGTCTGACGCCTTACGATCTCAAATCCGTTCAATTCTAAGGAAATGGCACCAAATCCGAAGAATAAACGCTAAAGGGAATCGAAGTTTCAAACACTAGATTGTAATTTTAATTTTTACTGTTACGAGATATTAGTTATGAATGACACGTGATGTTCAGAAGAAAATACCATTAATTGAAATATATTTTGTTTTAATGAAGCGGAAGATATACAAAACTAATGATTCACAAAAGCGGAAACTGAAGAACTGTGACTTTTAAAGCTTCACACGAAGTAGAGAAGTAGGAGGCTAGGGAGGGGAAACAAATTCAAAAGGAACAGCAAAAGGATATATATATATATATATATATATATATATATATATATATATATATATATATATATATATATATATATATATATATATATATATATATATATATATATATATATATATATATATATATATATATATATATATATATATATATATATATATATATATATATATATAAAATCGTACTTACATTCCAAAATAGAATTTTGACCAGTTAAAGTAGCTTCTTTAAAGGACGATGAACCCTCTTCAGCAAAATGAACCTGAAAAAATAATCATCATAAAACAGAATTGACAAAAGAGAACTAAAATTAAACTACTCCTTTTCTTTTTGACAAAACTGTCCAGAAAAAATGTTTTTATAACTAAGAAATATTCTTACCTTTTTCCCTTCAACATCTCCATTCATTAATGCCTGGACTTTTTTCGCTTCTCTCTTCTCTGGTTCGAATTTGAAAGTAAACGGAATGGTACCTCCCCATTCAGGCAATAGCTGATCTTGGGTAACATAAGTTATAACAGACTTTTTATCCACAAATTTAATTTTATCAACCGACTTTGGTGGTAACCATCCTTTAATGATTTTCCACATTGCATTTAAAATCCAAGGCATTTCAAAAACAAGAATGTAATTCAAAATCCATGGATAATAGAATTTGAAGAGATTAATAAAGTATTGAACAAATACCATGTCCATATTCCTCAGCCCAGTGTCTTTCATGTCAAAAACTACTGTTATAAATTTACCTTTTTCTTCTCTGTAAGAAAAAAATAATTTTTAATTTTAGTCTTGAAACCTAAAGCTTAAAAACATGTTTGGCGTTAAAGAAAGTAAAAGAATTTTTTAAAGTTTCATGTCAATTGAGAAAAAATAATAAAATTAAAGAATGTATTTGCAATCTCAATTTAATTTAATTTACTTCCAAAATTTAAAAATCCTAAGTAAATTAAAAAAAATAAACTAAAGCATCCACATTATGAATATTGGAAAAATTATATTAAGGTGTAACTTTTTATATAGCAAAAGTTATATATATATATATATATATATATATATATATATATATATATATATATATATATATATATATATATATAATATATATATATATATATATATATATATATATATATATATATATATATATATATATATATATATACAAAAAAAAATTTATAAATCTTTTATTTTTTTATTAAACTAACACTGCACAAGCCACAAATATTGAGATTTTATAATAATGATTAATAAAAACAATAACAGTAATAGTAATAATAATAATAATAATAATAATAATAATAATATTAAAAATAAATTTAAATAATATAAATAATATATATAATATATATATATATATATATATATATATATATATATATATATATATATATATATATATATATATATATATATATATATATATATATATATATATATATATATATATATTGCTCAGTTATTAGTTCGAGAAAGTTCCTTGATGTTCAAGAATGTTCTTTGAAGCATATGATCGAGCACGAGTATTTTTGAATGACAGCTTGAAAGAGATTATATGCAGAGGAAACTGTTCAGCTCTGATATTAAAAAAGTTAGGGATATAATATTAACTATTAAGTAATTATATGTAGATGACTCAACTCTCCATTCTTCTACTCATTTCAAATCTGCTCCCACTTTTGCTTCTAGAGTTCAACTTTCCGATTACATTCTTGCTAATTTGGATGGGATTCAACTCTTTGAAAACTCAACTTCTTCACACCTCTGTCTCAAACACCCCTTCTAACTTTCCTATCTCCTTCGACGGTTCTTCTGTCTCACATGTGAACAACTTAGACATTCTTGGTCTAAACATAAACAACTAATTATCTTGGAAACCTCATATCAAAACGGTCGCTAAGGTGGCCTCTAAAAACCTGGGTGTTCTGTTCAGATTGTGGTAAGTTTTTTTCTTCTGAACACTTATTACAATTATTATATAAGAGTCTTATTCGTCCTTGCATGGAGTACTGTTCTCAGATTTAGGGTGGTTCCGGTTCCACCCTTCTTTTGGATAGGGTTAAGTCTAAGGCTAAAAGACTAAAAAAAGGTCTAAATGTTGGGTTCATCTCCAAAAGGTTCAGGGATACGAGTAGGGAGCTGCAACAACTGCTCAAGTTCGTTTTGAATGCAGAACCGGAAGGAATGTTCACCGTCTGTATCATGAAAACTAGAAGAAAATCGTTGACGGCGATGAACTTTGAAATCACCATATTTGAAGATTTCTGAGAAAAGAGCAGAAGAAGAAGAGAGAATGTGCTCTATTTTTGAATTTAGATAGTCAAAGAATTTAGGATAGTCCGTAGAATTAGGAGATAAATAAACAGAACAAATTAATTTAGTCGTAGAATAGCAAGAGAAAGCTTAAGCATCAAGGTGGAAAATACAAGACTTCAAATTAAAGACACAGAAAAGTGTTTGCTATCAGAACGCTCAAGTAAATGAGTTTCGATCAACAAGGTGGAAATTGGATTGAAGACCGCGAATGTTGCAGAAATTAATGAAGAAAAGAGATCATGCACTAGGGTAAGTAGGCTGCAAAGTCTTGGTGGCACCAACCCTATAACACCTCTCAATAGTTTTGTTTAGCAATGTGACTTCAAAATAACTAAGTATTACAGATAGAAGAAAACCTAAATTTTATGGTCATTGAATAGACAATTTTCAATTTTGTTTGAACCTCATGAGTTCAGTAAAAAAAAATTGGTATTGGTAAATTCTAGAGATATCGTATCTGTACTTGATATAAGATAGTTAAAAGTTATTGGTATCAGTAACAGTTATAATTTTGGTATCGCTCCATCCTATTATATATATATATATATATATATATATATATATATATATATATATATATATATATATATATATATATATATATATATATATATATATATATATATATATATATATATATATATATATATATATTAGGGATGGAGCGATCCAAAATTTTTACCGATACCGATACCTAAAAATATGCCGATACTTGCCGATAATACCTACCTATATTTTATGATACCAATACCAATACCGATACTTTAAAATATGCCGATACTGATACTTCACTCCATCCCTAATATATATATATATATATCAACTACAAGCAATGAGCTAAAGCAATTGATAAAACAAGGAAACAAATGGTAGAATATTTGTACTACTTCTTGATGTGTTTTAATTAAGTTGATATTAAGAATGGTGTGGTACATGGTAAAAATTAATTACTACATTATTAAGGTTGCAGAATCAACTTCACAATCTTTTCTAATTCCTGTCTAAATTATTTCTGACTGTAAGATATGAAATACATAGCGTGCAAGAGAGGCAACAAGCAATTTGCATGATAAAGTCATTTAAACTCATTAGAAAAATTCCAATAATCTAAGTTATATAAGTTGATCAAACTGTTAAGACAAAATTAATCAAATGTACTAACCTTTCTAAGCGTTCAACCCAATATATTAAAAAAGTTTTGAGCTTCTCAATATCTACAGCATCTTTATTATGATTTCGCACTATGAATATTAGCATTTTGCATCCATCTTTATCTCTGTTATGAATGAATAAGGAATTTTTTTCTACCATTTCTTTGTCCAAGGTGTCTTCAGTAATATCTGAAGTATCAAAATTTTGTTTTTTAATAAATAAAATAAACAAATTATTAAAAATCCTGCATTTAAAATTAACAACTAAATTAATAATAATAAAAATAATAATAATAATAATAATAATAATATTAATAATAAAAATCTGAAAAATTATAATAACTACTTCATCAAAGGAAATCAAAAGTTTTTAATATCATATAAAACAAATTAAACAAAGT
>SEYY01022875.1:45000-65763 GCA_009176605.1 Armadillidium nasatum | reverse complement strand
TTTAAAACCCATTTCATGAAACCCAATACCATAGCTCATATAGGCAGGGAGAGTTCGAAATTTTATTCATATGAAGGTATACGTTGGCTAGTATTCATGGAGATGTATACTGGTCAATCAATTACTCATGCTAGAAACGGAGGCGAACGCGTGTTCAAGTTACGTAATAAATGTGTGTTTCCTGACGGGATATGCTGAAGTCCCTGCCGCAGGTTACACGCCAATTAAAGGTGAAGAATTTGTAAGGCTGAGAAATATAGACGTTGACAATGAACTAAAACAAAGAAATGAACAACTATGGCGTGAAATGGATGAAGCAGGACCTGTACCAAAGAAAAGAATTGTCTACTTATACCACGGATGTGTCTGGCACGGTCATCAGGACTGTGAGAAAGGAAAAATTGATCATCGAGGCCTTTCGAGTCTTGACAGGTATCATACAACTAAACAGCAAGAAGCCGCCTACGCCGCAGCAGGATTTGAAGTTGTTCGTGTATGGGAATGCGAATGGCTCAAGATGAAGGATGAATGCACTGTGAAAGATTCTTCAGACTGGTGAACAAGAACTTTTGAGAGTCTATGATAACAGGATCGGTAACGATGTATCCAATCATCGTCTTGTCATTGGTGATGCTCTATATGGTGGACGAACTGAACCTTTCGTCTACTATTACCCACCTACCAATGGTACAGCTAAAATCTATTATTTAGATTTTACATCCTTATACCCGTGGGTGCAGAAAACTCAGAAGTTCCCTACAGGCATTCCAAAGAAACTAGTTGGCGATCAGATCCCTAGCATTGACGAGTACATCAAGGACATGAATACTACATATTTCGGTGTTTCCTACGTACGTGTCCTTCCTCCTCAAGATTTGTATATTCCTGTTTTACCAGGCAGGTATGACGGCAAGCTTCGTGTTCACATTATGTAGAACATGCGCTAAAGAATGTCAGGATGGAGTATGTACGCATACCGAGCGACAAAGAGAAATTCTCGGTGTCTACACTACTCCAGAGTTAGAATTGGCTGTGGAGAAAGGATACAGGATTCTTCAAATCTACGAGGTTTGGGTCTTCACACCTCTGCTCACTCTGTTCATTAAATATGTCCAGACGTTCCTGAAATGGAAAACTGAAGCTTCAGGTTTTCCTGCAGGTATTACTGATATTGATGATCCTGAATTTGATAGGTTCATTGAAGCGTTTTTCGAAAAGGAAGGTGTCAGACTGGATAAAGACCAAATTAAAAACAATCCAGGACTCCGATACATCGCTAAACTCTGTCTCAATTCCCTTTGGGGTAAAATGGCAGAACGGGCCCCTAATATAGAAGATATCATCTGCCATACTGATGCTGAAGTTTGGGAGCTATTCAAGCAAGCTGAACTTGAAGTAAGGAATATTGAAGTAGCTGGCACAAAACATATTGTCTCTGTACGCAACACAGCGTATGCGGATAATTCATCTAAAGCTACAAATCTCGCCGTTGCTTCATTCACTACTGCACATGCCAGGGTAAAACTTTACAGACTTCTGGAAGCTGTTGGGCATAGAGTACTCTATTGCGACACGGACAGCTGCGTCTTTGTGGCAAAGGAAGGCGAACATGTACCTGAGACAGGCCGTTTTCTAGGCGATTTAACTGATGAGTTTGAAGCAGGATCCACAGGCGATAGTTTCGTGTGTACAGGTCCTAAATCTTATGCTGTGAGGGTAATAAAATCTAACGGGGATGTTAGTCATATTTTAAAAGCTAAAGGATTAACACTGAATAAAACAACTTCAGGGATAATTAATTTTGAAGCTATGTTAAAACTTGTTTTAGATAAAATAGATAAAGATTCTAATGAAGAGGAAAGGGAATGGGTTATGGGCGACGACCAGTATTATGAAGGGCTTAAGGATAGGGACGTAACAGCTATAGCTATAGACCAAATGAGAAACCCTCAAGGTGAACAAACTTTACATAATGTAGCACACAATAAAGATGTTTCCACTGACCCTAATGTAAATACTTCCCATACATATTTAGAATATAAAATTAATTCAACATTATTTAAGGCCGATAAAAAAGGTGGGGTATCAATAACGAAAGGGAAGAAAAAATTAAGAATGACATCTACCAAACGAGCATTAATTAAAAATACTGCTCGCACCATTCCTTTTGGGTATAGAGGACCTCTCCCTCCCCTATAATCATGTCGCTTGCTTACTTTATATAAATAAATGTTATTATTTTGTATATAATTGATGTATTAATTATTATTATGCACCTAATATATATATATAAAAATGTTATGTACTATATTAATAAAGTATTATTTCCTGTATATATATTATCTTAATAAAATGTTATGTTATCCTAATAAAATGTAATGTATTATATTAATAAAATATTATTTTCTGTATGTATGTCTTAATAATAAAATGGTATGTATTATATTAATAATGAATTTTGTGTAAAGTATATACCGTATATGATATTAATTAATAAAAGTAAAAACTAAAATTTTTTCCTTACTCCTACAAACCCATTTTTTATTTGTTTTTAAGAACTAATAAGAATGATGTAATAATAAAAATGAAAATAAATACAAAGAATGATGAAAATACATACAAAGCGTAGAAGAAAAAAATAATATGAACAACGGATAAATAATAAGAAGAAAGACAATAATAATAATATGAACAAAGGAAAAATAATAATGAAGATCTGTATAGGGCAAGCCCTATTCCATCGGGGATTTCTTAACAAGCGATCCCTGCGGGGGTGGACGTCGACGCGCTCGACCCCTTGGCAACTCCCGGAATATATAATAATAATAATAATAATCCCTAGCGGGGGGCAGCGTGTATTAACACGAATTCAATAATTATTATTACATAATAATTTTATTAATTAATAACTATTACTAATTTTCCCGGGGATACCATGGAAGTCTTATATCATCTTAAAAATACCCTACTATGGTATGTATTATATTAATAATGAATTTTGTGTAAAGTATATACCGTATATGATATAGGGCAATACAACACCCTGGGACTACGTCCCAGGATAATAAAATACCCTCTGGGGACCTTAAAAGCACCATAAAATACCCTGGGGCTTCGCCCCAGGGAGTCCCAGTCCCTGGGACCACGCCCCCTCTTAGGCCACGCCCATGTTCGGACTTTCGGTATGTAACTACTTATATATATATATATATATATATATATATTATATATATATATATATATATATATAATATATATATATATATATATATATATATATATATATATATATATATAGTAAAGGGCTTTGGTAAATACTTTCCACTCGAAAAGGTCTCACCCCTGAATAAAGGCGTTTGCAAATGGAAAATAAAAATTAAATATTTGTGACCAAATTTACGCGTCTTCAATCGCAGATGCTTTATTTATTGCATACTTTTCGTAAAACGTTTATCAGATGTTCTCCATAATGATTTAATGCAACTATTGATGTTCCACAAATGCTCTGCATAGTAACTGTGTATGTGGGATCCTTTTTAACTCTAACTGGGTTGCGGATAAGTGTAATAGGTTATATATATATATATTATATATATATATATATATATATATATATATATATATATATATATATATATATATATATATATATATATATATATATATATATATATATATAATATATATATATATATATATATATATATATATATATATATATATATATATATATATATATATATATATATATATATATATATATATTGAAATTTAAGTTTCCGCTTTGAGACGTCGTTCTCAAACGCCTGTCCCGAGATGTCACTTTATCATCAAAATACCGTTGAAAATTTTAGGACATTGGAAGCGTAAAAATATAATTATTAATTTGTGGAAATCAGTAAGTTCCTTTAATTAATTAAATATATGAACATACAAATTTATGATCATCATTACCAACCATAGAATAATGAAAATTTTAGGGAATTGAGCGTGTTTGCGTTTTCTTTTAAATTCCAAAAGTCGTATCTCTTTATTTAAAGTCTAATTGCAAATAACAACAAAGATTTCAAATGACACGAACAAGGTTTTCGCTTTTGCTTAGAGGATCAGATTCTTTATTATTTTTTAAATAATTATCAATTTATTTTCCCTTTTTAAAAAGTTTGGCTAGGTGTGGTCACGTGGGAATAGGTCATTAATGTTACGTGAGGTCAGGTCAAATGAAAAATTTATGAATTTCCATTATATAATTTTCAAACTATATCCGATGTATATTAGCGATTTTTTTTGTGTGAAATCTCATTTTTCTTTAGATAATATATATATATATATATATATATATATATATATATATATATATATATATATATATATATATATATATATATATATATATATATATATATATATATATATATATATATATATATATATTTTTTTTTTTTTTTTTTTTTTTTTTTTTTAAATTTATTTTTAATTTAATTTCAATTTATTTTAATATATATATATATATATATATATATATATATATATATATATATATATATATATATATATATATATATATATATATATATATATATATATATCATAAAAATCCTTCCCCAGGAAGGGATATTAGCCCTGTCAGTAGGTTTATTCGAGGATGATCCACGAGTTTCAAGAACCAAAAACAAACATTCGCTGTCTGGGCAGGCCTATCACGGATGTCGATTTTGATTACACCCGCAGCAAGCATTCCGCTGGTGTACTTATTGCGCATAAGTGGGTGGAGCTGAGCGCAATAGAACTACCAAAAATTTCTCTACTCCGACCAGGCCTCGAAACCTAAAAATTTCTCTTGCTTGCTCGATCCACTTAGGTACGTAGCCGATATATATATATATATATATATATATATATATATATATATATATATATATATATATATATATATATATATATATATATATATATATATATATATATATATATAATCCTGGTTGGATTAAAGGCCGACATGTCCCGAGACACGGCGGTTGAAGGTGTGTAAGTCATAGGAAATTAGGAAAATAGATAAATTGAGTGTGTTCCAGACTAGTAGTATAGGACGTGATTTTGGAGGATGTCAGATTCCGTCGAAAGTAGCTAAATCTGTCAACCTATCAGACCTTACGATGAAAAGGTCTTGACCTTGGAACTTTTTAACCGCAAAGAACCTTTTTAATTGTTTATCGTGGTAACATTTTAAAAAAAATAAATTAATAAATAAAAATATACAAATAAATAGATAAATGAATAAAGAAAAGTAATTAAATATATTAATAAATAAAAATAAATAAATGAATAAAATAAACAAAAATTGGAAAATAAAAAATAAAATTATAATGTAAAATAAATGAAAATAAATATATAAATAAATAAATACAAATATATAAATAAATAAATAATAAAAATAAAAAAATAAAAAATAATAATTAAGAATATTTAAAAAAAAAACAAATAAAAATAAAATAAAAAATAAAAAAATTAAATAAATAAAAATAAATAAAATAAAAAATAAATAATAGTTAAATAATTAATAAAAAATAAATAATAAATATCGAATAAAAATAAATACATAAATAAAATTAATAAATTAGTTAATAAATATATATATATATATATATATATATATATATATATATATATATATATATATATATATATATATATATATATATATATATATATATATATATATATATATATATAATTTTGATAACCACTATGATAAACCGTGGAATCATGATTTACAATTTTATAACTGCTAATGATGTTATAATTTCGAGGAATCGAACCCGGGCCCCAAAAGATGGAAGTCCGTTGTGTTGACCACTACTCCACTGGTGATTCAAAAGGAAATAATCCAGAACTTCTACTGACATTTCTCGCCTAGTGAAAAGTCCCTTCAATATTTCCCCGACCACAACTTGGGCGTAGCGTCAACATGGATTATTTCCTTTTGAATCACCAGTGGAGTAGTGGTCAACACAACGGACTTCCATCTTTTGGGGCCCGGGTTCGATTCCTCGAAATTATAACATCATTAGCAGTTATAAAATTGTAAATCATGATTCCACGGTTTATCATAGTGGTTATCAAAATTATAACATTTACACTGCGGTTTATACTCAGGATAGAACCTGGTCCATGTTGACGCTACGCCCAAGTTGTGGTCGGGGAAATATTGAAGGGACTTTTCACTAGGCGAGAAATGTCAGTAGAAGTTCTGGATTATTTCCTTTTGAACCACCAGTGGAGTAGTGGTCAACACAACGGACTTCCATCTTTTGGGGCCCGGGTTCGATTCCTCGAAATTATAACATCATTAGCAGTTATAAAATTGTAAATCATGATTCCACGGTTTATCATAGTGGTTATCAAAATTATAACATTTACACTGCGGTTTATACTCAGGATAGAACCTGGTCCATGTTGACGCTACGCCCAAGTTGTGGTCGGGGAAATATTGAAGGGACTTTTCACTAGGCGAGAAATGTCAGTAGAAGTTCTGGATTATTTCCTTTTGAATCACCAGTGGAGTAGTGGTCAACACAACGGACTTCCATCTTTTGGGGCCCGGGTTCGATTCCTCGAAATTATAACATCATTAGCAGTTATAAAATTGTATATATATATATATATATATATATATATATATATATATATATATATATATATATATATATATATATATATATATATATATATATATATATATATATTAAATAAATATGAATTCTTGTTACTTCCGGTTTCACGACGTTGCTTGCAAAATTGCAATGTTGCGAAAAAAAATTAAACAAAAAAAAAAAAAATAAATGAAAATTTAAAAAACAACATAAATCAAAATCTAATTTAAAAAAATAAAAAATAAGAATAAAAAAATAAAAAACAAATATAAAAATATAAAAATAAAAAATAAAAAAATAAATTAAAATAAAAATAAAATAAAAATAAAAATAAAAAGCAAATAAATATAATAATATATATATATATATATATATATATATATATATATATATATATATATATATATATATATATATATATATATATATATATATATATATATATATATATATATATATATATATATATATATATATATATATATATATATATATATATATATATATATATATATATATATATATATATATATATATATATATATATATATATATATATATATATATATATATATATATATATATATATATATATATATATATATATATATATATATATATAGTATGGCATAATGGTCCGCTATACCCCTACCCTACCCAGACCCCACCACGCCCATCACCTGCCTTCCTCCACTTCAAATAAGAAGTATGAAGTTTGTAATAGTAACAGAGCAATACATGAAAATGACTGTTTTTTCATGTTTTATATGAAATATTTGCATCGTATTTCAAATATTTTAACTTGGAAATGTAAGAATAAAGATGGTTGATTATGCTTGGTTAGGGTTCGTTAGAATGATGCTTAGGGTAAAATACCATTGAAACATTATGATAGAGAATGTGTCAGTCAATTAGTATATTTTTTCATATTATATCAGATGTTTGAAGAAAAAAGAAATTAAATTGAATATTTTTAGAGAAAAATGCTAATAAAATAAAAATTTCGAAGTTCTAAGAAATGTAAGTTAGATTGTAAAAGAGGCATACGTTAAGAAAATAGATGAAGTGTGGCATAATACAAAGTTTTTACGACATAGTTATATTGAATGTCGATGCCACTTGAAAGTAAATGAATAGGTTATTAGTTTGCATAGCCTAGATATTGATAATGTCGCATATATGTTAATTAAATGGAATTGCTAAATAAAGAAAAGTAAAAGTGTGTTCGATAAATGAAATGTATATATAAGTGGAATAAAAGTATGTTAATATGTATATATAAATAAGTATTAATATGTATATATAAATGGAAGTAAAAGTATGTTAGTGTGTATATATAAATGGAGGTAAAAGTATGTTCAATAAATGAAATGTATATATAAATGGAAGAGTTATGTCGAGAGCTGGTGAAAACTAGGTCTATATCAAGGGGGATCGGTGGAATATGCAGGGAAAATATAATAAACGATATTTAGCATATGAAGAAATATGAAGTTTACCATTTTTCGGTTCTAAGTATGTCGGTTCTTGATTTTGACTGAGTGTAATTGGATTTAATATATAAGCCCATATGGGTGAAAATTACCACTAATAAATTGAAGGAAAATTTATGACGAGTGTTGGTGAGGATTCGGTGGTTTTTCATTAGTGATAGGCAGAATATGCTGGGAAAAAGCGATAAAAGCGATTTAATATATGCAGAATATATAGTTTACTTTCTTTCGGTGTTAAGCATATTATTTCTTGATATGGATCAGGTGTAAAGAGCTTTATTAGATAAATCCATATGGCTGAAAAATGATAATAATAATAATAATAATAATAATAATAATAATAATAATAATAATAATAATAATAATAATAATAATAATTTCTTAAGAATAGGCGTGTTCTTAAAAGAAGTTTCGACGAGGGCTTGTGTTTGTATCATTCACCAATAAGAAAAAGGCTAAAAGATCCGGGTGTTATTAAGTGGAAAGCGGTATTTATTAGGATGGAAATATATTTTCATCAATCAATGTAAAAAAAGATAAAATGGTTAGCAAATGTTTACCTGATCTATGAAATGGGGTCGGACTTAGCCTTGTTTTGTGATAATGCCCAATGCTGATTGGCTGAATATTATTAGTTTGGGCTCTGATGTCGTGAAGCTCGGATGAACACGGTTGGCCTTAGTGGAATATTGTCGTATGTAAAAAAGTTATAATATTACATTGTGAAATTATATATATTAAAGGCTTATGTGTATATACAGTATTTGTTTTAGTGTAACGTATGCCAGTACATTCTTAAATGTCTTTATAGAGAGCTAACATAGCTGGTCCCTCCAATAAACGAGAATATAGGTGAACTCTTCTGCTTGTTTGCTCTTGAGAGAAAGTTGTGACTAAGGATTGTATTAACGAATATATATCTGGCATGTACTTGTGTTTTTGCGTGTGTGTATGTGCATGTGTTTGGATGTTTGAGAGTATCCATGTTTAAGTGTCTACATTTACAAGCTTCTACAGACTACCTCATGCTGATAAAGTAAGATGTTCTAAGGGCGTAGTGTATTAGATACTACTACTACTGCTACTATTACGTATAATAATAATAATAATAATAATAATAATAATAATGATTTGTGGGTATGTGTGCATGCTTGGAGGTTTAAGTGTGTGTGTGTGTAAGTGTCTGCCTTTAATTGCTTCTATAGCTCACCTGCCAAAGTATGGTATCTAGAGGGCATAGGGTATATGATACTCCTGCTTCACCTGTCACGATTATCATAATAATAATAATAATCATAATAATAATAATAATAATAATAATAATAATAATAATAATAATAATAATAACGATCATAACAATAACAATAACGATAATAGTAGTAACAAACTGTAATAAATATAAAAATAATATTTAATGAAACGTTTTAGTGAAAAATAAATTCCATTACTATGGAAACATCAGATGTATGTGTGCGTGTTAGTTATTTTTTAAATGTGTTTGTATGTGTTTAAAAATCTTTGCATTATAATATTAGTGATAATAATAATAAAATAAAATAAAATAAAAAATAAAATAATAATAATAATAATAATAATAATAATAATAATAATAATAATAATAATAATAATAATAATAATAATAATAATAATAATAATAATAATAATAATAAACTGGAATAAATATAAAATATTTCGTGACATTTGATTATTTAGTGAAAAGAACTAAAACGCTACTATGGAAACATCCAATGTGTGTATGTGTGTGTTAGGTGATTGTACATGTGTTTAACAATGCTTGCTTATATAATAATAATATATATGTTCACGTGTCTATGTGTATTAGGTGTAGACGCTTGTATATATGTTTTATAGTGGTTGTTCACATAAAAATAAAATAATTATAATAATAATGTGTGCATGTTTGTTTGCGTATGTATGTATGTATGTGTGTATGTAGGTATGCATGTATGTATGTATGTTCGTATGTATGAATGTGCGAATGTGTGTTTGCGTATGGATGTATGCATAATTTATGAATGTGTGTCGTTTGTGTGTTTGGGTCTATGCTTATACATGTGTTTTGCAAGGTATGTGTTTAGCTAAGTAAATACGCGATTTATCACCTTATACCCATCTAAAGAGTCAAATATGGGTATTTCTCCATATGTTTAACAGGTTTTGTCAATAATAATAATAATAATAATAATAATAATAATAATAATAATAATAATAATAATAATAATAATAATAATAATAATTCAAATTCAAAATTCTTATTCATTGAACGTACATTGTAATTTACAATATGTAGTAGGTCCTATACTACTAGCTATACTACTACTACTACTACTAATAATAATAATAAAATAATAATAATAATAATAATAATAATAATAATAATAATAATAATAATAATAATAATAATAATAATAATAATAAAAATAATAATAGTAATAATAAGAACAATAATATTAATAGTAATAAAGTGACTGCACAGTTCTCTGAAAAAGGAATTCTAAGTGGATACACATTAGTTTCCATTGAGCCTCAAAGTTTAGAAGTTAAATAAATTTTTTTAATTTTATTATTTAAAAGTAAACACTAAAATGGTGAATATAAATCTGAGTGATAAAGAGAATTTTAAATATATATATAATATATATATATATATATATATATATATATATATATATATATATATATATATATATATATATATATATATATATATATATATATATATATATATATATATATATATATATATATATATATATATATATATATATATATATATATATATATATATATATATATATATATATATATATATATATATATATATATATATATATATATATATATATATATATATATATATATATATATATATATATATATATATATATATATATATATATATATATATATATATTATAAATAAAAAAAAAAAATTTCTTTTTATTTTTTATTTTTATTTTTTTATTTTTAATTTTTATTTTTATTTTTATTTTTATTTTTATATTTAATTTTTTATTTCTATTTATTATTTTTTTTGCAATTAATATTAATTTATTTATTTTTTTAAATTTCTTTATTTTCATATTTTTTTTTTTTTTTTTTTTATTTTTTTTTTTTTTTTTTGCGGAATTTTTTTTTTTTTTTTTTTTAATTAAAGTTAAAAAAAAAAATTATAATAATATATATATATATATATATATATATATATATATATATATATATATATATATATATATATATATATATATATATATATATATATATATATATATATATATATATATATATATATATATATATATATATATATATATATATATATATATATATATAATTAATAATTAATTAATTATTTATTTTATTTATTTTTTATTTATTTTATTTGATATTTATTTATTATTTATTTTTTATTATTATTTATTCATTATTTATTTATTTATTATTTAATATTTATTTTAATTTATTTAATTATTTCTATTTTTTTACTTTTTATTATTCTTTTTTTTTTAATTTTATTTGTCCTTTTGAATATTATTAATTATTTTTTAAAACTTTTTTTATTTATTTATTTATATATTTTTATTTATTTATTTATTTATATATTTACTTTTATTTATTTATATATTTTATTTTTATATTTTTATTTATTTTTTTATTTATTTTTATTTAATAATTTATTTAATTATTTTAATTTAATTTATTTATTTATTCATTTGTATATTTTCATTTTTTCATTTCTTTTTATAAAAATATTAACACGGGAAACAAATAAAAGAGTTCCTTGCTGTTAAAAAGATCCAAGGTCAAGACCTTCTCATCGTGAGGTAGGATAGGTTGCCAGATTTAACTACTTTTCGACAGAATTTGACACTCTCCTAAAGCGCGTCCTATACTACAAACACTTTACCAGTATAGTACATGTAAGATTGAGCATAGCGGTTAATAGTCTGGGGTCAGAGAGTTGGACAGAGAAAGAATGACACTGTGTAAAAAGACGTGTAGCACGAGGTCTTCTCAGTGGAGGAGGTATGCGACGAGAGTTTAGAAGAGCAGAGTCCGTTGTATTAGCGATGGTAATAGAGAAAGTGACACAACAATTCGACGGGAAAAAAGAGATTGGAGAGAATTAGTGAGAGTAGGAGAATTGATAAGACGAAAAGCCCTAGACTCCACCTTTTCAAGGAGAGCTGTATGAGTCGGACCACTCCCGATGTTTGAGGTGTACTCCATTCAGGTTAGAACAATACCCCTATAAAGAGGAAGTAACTGGGGTGGATATATATATATATATATATATATATATATATATATATATATATATATATATATATATATATATATATATATATATATATATATATATATATATATATATATATATATATATATATATATATAACAGAGGTTTAAAGTCTGCTCAAACCCTCGCAGACTATTTCTATAAACACTAAATTTCATTTATATATATATATATATATATATATATATATATATATATATAATATATATATATATATATATATATATATATAATATATATATATATATATATATATATATATATAATATATATATAACCTTCTCCCACAATCGTGGGGTGGTGTCAATCACAGGCCACATCCATTCAAACACTCACTCCTTCACCAATCTTTTCCATTCATTCCTATACTCTATCAACCGCACACCATCCTCCCACTTTAAACCTCTATTCCTTAACATCTCCTTGACAATACTTTCCCATCTTCTTCTCGGTCATCTCCTATCACTCACACCTTCCATTTCTGAAACAAATAACTTTTTAGCCATTTTCTCTTCATTCATACTACAAACATGTTCAAATCATCTCAGCATACTTTGTTCAGCTCTCTCACCTATACCATTTCTTAATAACCACAGTTCCTTTATTATAACATTCCTGACTCTATCTTTTCTACCAGGCACCACAAATCGCCCTCAGACCTTTCATTTCGAAAACTTCTATTTTTTTCTCTTCCTAGAGTTCAACTTCCATACTTCACTCCCATACATAACGAGGGGTATACAGCATCCCTCAAACATTCTCTTCTTCACCTCCCTTGGTACCCTTCTTCTATCCCAAATATCCCTCAAACCACCTAACACCTTCTCCCCTTCTCTTATTCTATGAACAACTTCATCACTCATACTAACATCAGCCTCTCCAAAAATCATACCCAGATACTTAAATAAAGTGACTAGCTCCAATCCCTCTCTCAGCCCACTTTAATTTGTAAAGCATCTCCCTTATCTACACCCCTTTCCCATCCCTCCCCATTTTTTATCCATAGCACTTTACTCTTCCCCGCATTTACTCTTAAGACCAAATCATCACAACCATTTCCAAACTCATCCACCAATACTTTCAAAGTACCACACCATCCACATACATCAACTCATTTGTACCCAACATACCAACTTGCTCCCTCGTTCTCATCCCTTTCCCTACCCTATTCATTTTTTTCACCAATTTGTCAATAAATATATTAAATAACCTCGGAGACATAACACAACCCTGTCTTAGATCATTAATTACATAAAAAAAACTCAGTCTCTTTTCTCCTATTTTTATATAATGCTCAATCTTCTCGTACTTTCTCTTTCAATTTCATGCACACTCAGGTACCTCCCACAGTTTATTCCTATCTATCCAATCGCAAGGTTTTTTTTTAGGTCAATAATGCACATGTAAGTACACTTCCTTCTTTTTGTCTCTACTTTTCTCGTCAATCATTCTTAATGTAAAAACCTGATCCATACAAAAATAAGAAAAGAAGATTTAACCTCCCTGCGATGTCAGTTCACTTCCTCTTCGGGTATTCGAACCCTAGAACTAGTGCTTTCAAGACCGATACGCCAACCATATTACAGCTACATTGTAATATATATATATATATATATATATATATATATATATATATATATATATATATATATATATATATATATATATATATATATATATATATATATATATATATAATATATATATTCGAAATATAACTTAATAAAATTAATATATAAATAAAAAATATATATATATATATATATATATATATATATATATATATATATATATATATATATATATATATATATATATATATATATATATATATATATATATATATATATATATATTATATATATATATATATATATATATTAGGGATGGAGCGATACCAAATTTTTACCGATACCGATACTAAAAATTTTCCGATACCGATACCCCGATACCCGATACCTGAAAATATGCCGATACTTGCCGATACTACTACCGATACCACTACCGATACTGATACTTTACTCCTATACAAATTTTTTGCCGATACCGATACCGATACTGAAAAGGCCGATACCGATACAGATACCGATACCGGTATCGGAAAATATGCCGATACTTGCCGATACCGATACCGATACCGATACTTCACTCCATCCCTAATATATATATATATATATATAATATATAATATATATATATATATATATATATATATATATATATATATATATATATATATATATATATATATATATATATATATATATATATATATATATATATATATATATATATATATATATATATATATATATAATCCAATTAGGGCTATGAGAATATGAGGGCTCATTTTACTACCTTGCGATCGTTCATTTGTTTTGAACGTTCGAAAAGGCCTACTTTGAAAGTATACATATTACCAGTTTATTGGTGCCTGAAGTGAAAATTTTTATAAAATTCTTTAAATTTTTTAAAAAAATTTTTAAATAAATGTATTTTCTATTGCCATCACCTTCTTTATTTTTAATTTATGAATTTGATATTTTTGCTACATGTTTCCACTAATTGAAACATTTTTCGTGATTTCCATGATTTAAGTTTCTGATGGCATAGAACTTACCCTACTATTTCTTCCCATTTATAATTATTTATAGTTGATTAAATACTTAATGAATGAGTTAATTATATGAATAAAAAAAAATTCAGTTAAATGAAGTTAAACATCAACATTAATTATTTTGCTTAATGCAAATTTTCCTTCTTTCATATTTGTAGTTTCGAAGCTTTAAACATACAAATAAGCTTGAGTGGATACAGTTTTATGACGAGTACTTTCAGGAAATACTTTTACGTCCGATGATACGGGTGTAAAGATACCAGAGTGTCTTCCCTATGAAGGTAGCATTGAAATCATCACAACATCAATACCAATAAACATAAAAATAAGCAAAGTTTCTTTTTGGCTTAAAACATTTACCGGTAATGATTTTTTTTTTATTCGTAAGCAAAAAAAAAAATTTCAGTTGAAGAATTTTTTATTCTTAAAATGTTTTTCCTTTTGAGTTTCATTTCCTGTTATTATTTCATGTTCGTACTTACATAAACTTTTACTTTACAAACAGTCGTTCCCAAAATACAGTCATACATTTGAAGTCCATCTTTCAATGTTATAATTTTCTGAAAATCCAGTTTACTTTGTGAGACTGACATACGAAATGCATTTCTTATATCCTTTGCCTAAAAGGGTTTTAATTAATCAAATTAATTTTACATTAACGCTGAGTGAAAGAATGACTTCTTCGGAGTTAATTATGTGAAATATGGCTTCAAAAATATTAGTATGGAAGGTCCTCCCAATTAATATAAAGTGACATAATTAAATAAAATGAATTTTTGTGAAGCAGCAATTGATTTAATATTTCGATCTTTTGAATTAAAATAAAAATTAAACACATTTCCAAACGGTAAATATAAAATCATTAGCATAATATATTGATCAGATTTAACTACATCTAAATTTGAAAAAAACAAATGTTATGCCTATAGATATTCAAATAAAATTTAATATTAAGGTTAACGAAATTAAAGTAACATTGTTTTATGAGATCTCTGAGGTTAAATGTCGACATGTTCCAACATACGATAACAGAAACTGTGTAAAATCGTATGAGTAAAAATATAAAAGTTCCAGAGTTTACCTAAGAAATGTATAAAGGAATGAATGCATGAGTTATAAGTAAACAAAGATTGCTCGGAAATAAACAAAACAATCTCAATAATACTCAACAATAAAGGTCAAAGTAACGAAGATTGGCAAATATGACATTGAAATTATCTATTTTACAATACAGTAATAATAATAATAATAATAATAATAATAATAATAATAATAATAATAATAATAATAATAATAATAATAATAATAATAATAACAAAAATAATAATAATAATGATAATAATAATAACAATAATAATAATAATAATAATAATAATAATAATAATAATAATAATAATAATAATAATAATAATAATAAAGTGAAAATAATAGTCAATATATATATTAATGAACTGTTTAATTATAGGTTCATTTATATTTTGGATTTATTAAGCTTTTTCTTAAAAAAAAAAAAAAAAATCAGTTAAAGGTAATCCATTTCTTACTCTTCCTGTTTTAGGTTTTAAATAATTGCCAGATTTTGGAAAATAAATTTTTTTTTTACTTATTTTCTATTCTTAATCTACGCATCTATAAGACCGCGAAAAAAAAACTTTATCTTCAATTTTCATTTAAACGTATTCACTCCTTAAAATCTCATAAATTTAAATAATAATTTAAATAAGTTTTCTTCGTTTTTCTGAATATTCCGTGCTTTTTATCATTAAACTTTCATCTCTTTCAAATAAGCAATATTTTTTTTTTAATTCTTTTTGCGAATTCTTTCTCCCTAACTTTTATTACAAGTTGCAATTCTTCGCATTTTTCTTACAACTTCAAATACCTATTTGCTTCGCACGAGCAAATTTTCGACATGAACAATTAAAATCAATTTTTATTTACAACGGAGTTTCAATTTCCTTCTGTCAAAGAGTACGTCCATAACGCACGCACACACACACACATACACACACAACGGAAAAAGATTGCTAAATAAATTTCAAGCTTTGTGTGATGTACAGAATACCCGTTTTCATGTTATTTATTTATTATTTTACGGATTAATAATAAAAATGATATTTCCAGATAAAATAAAATATCCTTCTTTATATAGTTAAAAACATAGTCAAATTATTTATAGTTGTCTTTTTTTCCCCCTCCCCCCAACGAAATTAAAAAATCCATACATATTTTTCACTGTAAAATTATTTTTAGAAACAAATATTTCATAGATAAAAATTCTTCGAAAATAATAATGATATTTATTTTTTATTTTTTACATTTCCTTTCAATATCAACTATAAATATATATATATAATATATATATATATATATATATATATATATATATATATATATATATATATATATATATATATATATATATATATATATATATATATATATATATATATATATCCTCTGTAATACAAGGCCGGAGGCAAATAAAATTTCATATAAGTACGGGAAACTTCCAAGACCAGATCTAAATTAAGGGCCGACATGTGTGAAAGTTTCCACGTCAAACGAAGTTGGGGAAAAGAGAGGAAAAAAATTGTTATTAGACCTTACTAGTTAACTACACGAAAGATTAAAAATAGTCGTTAAGTCTGGGGTGAGAGAGTTGGAAAGGGAAAGGACAGAACTTGTAGGGAGAAGTATAGCATGGAGGAAGTTTGGGATTGGAGAGTTTAGAAATTAAGTGGCGAAGTGCTTTTACCTTAGCTGAATTTGGCAGCAACGTTTTTGAGGCGCATGTCTGAGTACTTTTTGTTGGCTCAGCCGTTTTAGGGGATTTACATTACTTTCAGAGGCCAAATAGAGGTATGGAGTTTTATTGGGTTTTTGACTTATTTTATTGATTGTGTTTTTTAGCTTTTTTTTATCTGAAATTCATACATAGCAACCAATCATGACACTTGGAATTTTCAAATGGTATCGCACCTAATAAAAATGATTGCTGGTGTTAACTTAAATTTAATAAAACAGGAATTGAGCGAAAGTTATCGGAAGTAAATCTGAAAAGAACAACAAAACCTATGGGAACTAAAACATATATTAAAAAAGTGCTACATTACCTGACGTGTGGCTTATTTATCAAACTAAAGAACATACTAGTAAATCTACTCTTTTAAAGCATCTCACATTGTAACCTATGTAAAAATGTGAACATGTACGCGAGCCCTTAAGAAAGTTCTTTGATGTTGTCAACAAACTTGATGAGATAGAAGTAACATTATCATTGAATCGATCGCAATCATGGTTATTTACAGTCTTCCGGGATAGTTTCGAAAATTTTCGCTGTGCAACTGAATCGCATGAACTTACAAACCTTGACGCTTAGGAATAAAAATCATAAAAGAAAACTAGTCAAGAAGTTCCAAAGAACGTCGCGTGTTTTCATCGGACATAGTAGGAAAGCAGTTAATACTAATAGGCAGTTACTGAAATAATAATTGTATCTGTTGGAGTCGCTTTGTTTGTATCAAAAGCTTTCAGCGAGATAAAAGAGTTAATTTAAATGATACACTTAACCTACCGGATATGCGAACAAATCTATTATCTATAGGCAAAATGACCGACAGAAGTTGTGAGGAACCGCTTCAAGATGATATAGCATTGATATTCAATGACAGCCGGGTGAAATTAGTGGCGGACCGCAAAGATCATTTTTACTTTTCGAGGGAATCGCGGTTCACCCTGAAAAAAATAGTCTTAAATGAAATTCTTTTGTAATTCGCAACATAATGACATTATACTGGAAATTGGCATCATCAACTACGTCACTTATATGCAATGTCTGCCGCAAAGGAAAACTGATTCTTTCACTCGTTCCCAAAATCGTCTGAGAAGCCACCGGAAATAACGCACCGTTGTGCGAGGGTCAAAGAGAATCGAATCTAATGGGAGTACTAAATACTTCATTGCATTTACCGAAAAAAGTTCTCGATAGAGTGAGGTCAGGTTTATAAATTCTAAAAGACAAGAGAAGACACGTGAAGAAATTATGTGATGGAAACTCAAAATGAAAGGAAAGATTTAATTATTAAATCTGACAACCTCACGAAACACTTTAATATCAACTTCCATAATATGATTAAAGAATGAGGCAATATCAGAAAAAAGGTAAAGGCCGAATACTATTGTATATGGCGAGATGCCTTCTAATAGATTCAAGCCTCCTCTGAAATTTTGGACTTAAGCAGTGAATTCTGCGAATTACATACGGAATCGTTGTCCTTCCAAATTCTGGGTGAAAAACTCATTTCGAAGTCTGAACTAGGATAAACCAAATATATATCAGCCATCTAAGGGTTTTCTTGTACTATGGTTATCAATCTAAATAAATTCTCTGGTAAGAGACCAAATATGTCAATAATGGTATGACGTGTCAATACGTACTCAAGCAAACACTCTCAGGAAGCTAGGGACTGATTGAGCTGACAGAGCAATAAAAAAGTAGGTACAATCAATAATGAAGAATGACAAATTCCCCCACAAAAAACGATTATTTTGTCAGAAGTCAATTCTTGAAAATAAATTTAAAACAGATGAGTTTCAACAGAAAAATATATAGTAGTGGTAGTGATTTTCCCAACAACTGGGAATCCATTTTAATGAAACTCTTACTCCTGTCGTTCTCATATTTATCATTCGAATCTCGGTTGCTTTCCGCTCATTACAACATGTTCATGGAACAACTGGATGTTTTCCAAGCCTCCCTCTTAGTAAACTTTGAAAAGTCCATCTCGATGGAAAGCCGGATGTATTTTGAATAGATGATAAAAATGCTATCCGAAGATGGGGAAATTTTTGTAAAAGAGAGAAGGTCACAATTGGCTATAAAGTCTGTCTTTTAGAAAAGTCTTTGAAATGGCTCAGGCAGTCAAAAAGGTCATGGCATAGAAAGTTGAATGAAGATCAGAGTTGAACTAACGAATTCTGATCCGGCTTTATTGAAAGACTAAAGGAAGAAATTTGACTATTAAACATGTACTTGGAAGGCATTCTAATTGCTTCCCAAAATTATGGCCTGAAAGTCAATATAAAATATAAAAGATCTTGTCGATTGTTATATATTGCTTGGGATGAAATTTACACGAAATGAAAGAAAAATATCTTCCAAAAAGGAGGATACATCTTGGAACCCTTAAAGAACTATGAAATGACCGTGAGAAAACCTGTGTCTACTCCTAATGATTTATAACACAACAGCGAAAATTCATAGAGGACCAAAAGGAGGAGTGATATGAAATTTTGCCTTATCGAAAGATCGTGAGTGCACTGACTTATTTGTCAGTCACCTTCAGATCTGATATTAGATTAGTTTTGTAGTTAGTGAAGTTTAACAACTGCTACAAAATAGTATATGTGAAACCCGATCTCCACTAATGGAGGGACATAACTAACTATGGTATCTCATACGAACATTATAGGCTACGTGGACGTCATTTGCAGAAACATTATCGTAGACCAATGATCTTTAACAGGTTATGTTTTCAAGTTCGGAGGAGGACCAGTCCCTAGGATTCAAGAAAGAAAAGACGGTAGCACTATCTACTACAGAAGCATTTATATATGGCAGTATCGGAAGCCATGAAGGAGTGTATTTATCTATGTCGTTTTCTGCTTGAGCTTAGC
>SEYY01022875.1:17500-40000 GCA_009176605.1 Armadillidium nasatum | reverse complement strand
ATCTCAAAGAATAGTTTAATTGTGCTTAATGATAATGCCATATGAGTATAGCTTTTAAACTAGCCAATGAGGAAAGAGAATGGCCATATGACGTCACAAAGGCTTGAATACAACGACTTTAAAATAAGAGCTTAGTTAGTTGAGAGGACGTGAGAGCCGAGTAGAGGATCGCTCCTTGTAAACCTCAGGCAAGTCCAATAAACAACTAATTAATTCCCGAAATTATCAATCAAAGCTAATTAGCGAAGAAGATCGTAAGTGCGCAATCCTGTTTTAAATATATCTTGTGCTTTATTGGATTACAACAATCATTTTGTTGAAGGCATTGTGGCCTTCATTTATCATTTCATTTTGCACCTGCTATCTTAAATAAAAATATTAAGGATCAATTGATTCGTATTAATTTCCTGATTAATATATATATATATATATATATATATATATATATATATATATATATATATATATATATATATATATATATATATATATATATATATATATATAGATAGAGAGAGAGAGAGAGAGAGAGAGAGAGAGAGATCTTTGAAATTCTATTATATTTTAAATTTGATTGGTGATTATAATTGTCATAAATGGCATTTTTCATTAAAGTCAATGAGGCGATCAAATTATCTACTGTAAAACATAGTCAACCTGATGAATGCGATTAATTCTTACGTTTTGGTACTCTCAAAAGAAGAGATTACGTTTTACGATTAATATAAATAATTATTAGATGATGATAATTGGGCTGAATTACTTCAATTTCTAATGGATCATAAAACCTTTCAAAATTATTTCTTTAATTCAAAAATTTTAATACTTATCAAAATCTATAAGAGCATCGAATTCTCTCTCTCTCTCTCTCTCTCTCTCTCTCTCTCTCTCTCTCTCTCTCTCTCTCTCTCTCTCTCTCTCTCTCTCTCTCTCTCTCTCTCTCTCTCTCTCTCTCTCTCTCTCTCTCTCTCTCTCTCTCTCTCTCTCTCTCTCTCTCTCTCTCTCTCTCTCTCTCTCTCTCTCTCTCTCTCTCTCTCTCTCTCTCTCTCTCTCTCTCTCTCTCTCTCTCTCTCTCTCTCTCTCTCTCTCTCTCTCTCTCTCCTCAGAAAAATATGTTAAAGAACAACAGAACAAGCGATGAAGGCAACGTTGAAGAGCGTTATTCAAAATTATTTAATTTCTTTCCTTGAAATTAGAATCGATATATATATATATATATCGTGATAACAAAATTATTTGCATGGCTTATAGAAAATCGTTTCAATTTTCTAAATCATGGTGATTGATTTTCATCAGAACTTGCATATATATATATATATATATATATATATATATATATATATATATATATATATATATATATATATATATATATATATATATATATATATATATATATATATATATATATATATATATATATATATATATATATATATATATATATATATATATATATATATATATATATATATATATAATATATATATATATATATATATATATATATATATATATGAACTAAACATAGCAACTCCATCAATTTATTTGTAAAATGTTCCATCAAATAGAACATTGTATCTTTAGTATCTATATGTAATAATTCTTCAAAACTAGATCTATTCTAGCTATTTTTTTTTACAGAACCCCACCACTCACGGGCAGAGCCCTTTTCAAGGAGGGGGCACACACAAGGGGGAAGAAAACTCATTCACATAGGGAACTTACACCCACCTACATAGGGAGAAAACTCGTTTAACCACACACACACCTAACGCACAACCCTCAGGTGGGCGCAGACGGAAGCCTTGAAGAGTGGAAGATTAAATACAGGAGGAAAAATAGATGATGGTAGAGAGTTCCACAAAATAGAGGTGGCTGGAAAGAAGGAGGCACCACAACGGGCTAGCCTGGGGTTCCCTACGTCCACACAAAATTGGTGCGAAAGCAGGGCTCCCCTTGTGCAACGAGGACAAAGCAACGGTGAAGGAATGAGAGAAGCCAATTCCCTCGAACACCTGCCATTGTAGTACCTATAGAAAAGAGATAGCACGCCAACGTCACGTCACAGAGATAGAGGGTCAAGAGAGTTTGAAAATAGGGGACAGTTTATTAATCTTTTAGCTTTTGACTCAACCCTATCCAGAAGAGAGGAGGAGCCAAAGCCCCCACAAATGTGAGAACAGTACTTCATACAAGGGCGAATAAGACTCTTTTATATATATGGAGCAACTGCTCAGAAGGAAAAAATTCTCTCAATCTGAACAGAACTACCAGCTTCTTAGATACCGCTTTAGCAACCATTGTGATATGTGGTTTCCAAGACAGTTTCTTATTTATGTTTAAACCAAGAATGTTAATGTTATTTACAGGTGAGACGGGAGAGCCATCGAAGAGGATAGGAAAGTTAGGATGTGTTTTTGAGAGGGAGATGTGGAGAAGTTGAGGTTTTTAAAGAGTTGAATTTCCCAAGGTTGCTATGACCCCACCGGGAAATCCCATCCAGATCGGCAAGAACAGAGAGAAGCATTTCCGTAAATTTACTTCCTCCGTAAGGAACCTACCTTTCTTTCTTATAATAAAATTCCTCAACGGTCTTACTGATCTCCACACTTCATCCTTCATTGTGGTAACAGTCTGTCAGAGGTACTATCTGATCCAGCCCTTGTGCCCGACGCATTGGAGTACATTTTCATTAGTTCTTCTAACGGTATTCAATATTCTCCTAAATTTCATGCAATACGTAACAGCACCTGCCCACCAACTTTAAAGTTTGAGGTAATTAAAGGGAATCAAGATCTTTCATACAATCATTTTATTCACATTACCAGAATTCAGCACTGCTTTGTCCTCTTCTAAAGATGTAACAGTTGGACCAAATGCAATTTCCTATATAATACTTCGGAAGCTCTATACGTCTCCTCCCGCTTTATTGCTGGATTTGTATTTTAGGATTGAAGTGGAGGATTTTTTCCAGCTCTAAGCTCTACTGTATATATGATACCTATTCTCAAACCTCATAAGGATTCGTACAGGAAATATTTTATGAAACATGTCACTCAAAATTTTTGTGACACTGCAAGTTGAAACAGAAAATGGCATCCAATAGATTTTATGTTGTCTTGGAGAATCTTCAAGTTTGTTTCTCCTAGAGGGTGACAGGGGTCATCCTGAATTTTTCCTTTATTATACTTTTATGTGTCTAATTATTGAAACCTCCTCCAAGTAAAGTTTTTAATGATATTTTTAAATCAAAGAACCATATCTCAGACTGCCAAAGTCCGTTAGATCTGTTGCACCTTATTTTGCATAAGACTTCGAAAGCGGATCAGAAAACTTTTGTCAGACACATTTTGGCCACGGTCCGTACTAAACTGAACTACTGGTGGGCGATTTATGAAAAGGCCTCCCCTAGCCTACTCAACATAACTTTTCATGTCTCAAGCAATATTTGCGATACTTGAAGCTGCGTCTTTCTGATTTTTCTGATTTGATTGCTGATGCTCAGGAGTTTTGTTTCAAATGGATCTTTTTTGAACACGACGGTAATTCTAGAAATCAATGTCCCTACGGCAGGTAGCAAGAGAAAAAGTATATTTTTTATCTCCTCTAGAGAGCAAAGGCCAGAAGCCTACCGATTTCCAACAGAGTTGGAAGATAACAAAATCAAGGACCGATTAAATACTGACGTGTTCTGATACACGGCGTTAAAAAGTGTGCAAGTCAAAAGAAGTTGGGAAAACAGATAAAGGAAGTATCTTCCAGACTTTTCCAGTAGAGTACATGTAAGACTACGCATAGCGATTAATTCTGAGGTCAGAGAGCTGGAAAGAGAAAGAATAAGTCTGTCTAAAAAGACGTATCGCACGAGTCCTTATCAATGGAGGTAGCATTCAACGCGAGAGTTCAGAAGAGCAGTGTCCGTTGTAATAGTGATAGTATATATATATATATAAAGAGTGACGTAACAATTCGACGGGAAGAAAGCGAATGGAGAGAGTTATAAGAGTATATGAGATTATAAGACGAAAACCCCTATTAACCAGTACAGTACAGATGTATGAGGCATACTCCATACAGGGGCAAGCAACACCTCTATAAAGAACAAGCAACTGGGGTGCGTAAAGAAATCACGAAGGTGCCTCAGAGCACCAAACCTCTTAGAAGCTTCTTTAGAAAGATAAATAAAGTGATCCTTCCAAGAAATATCACAAGAAAAAGAAACATCAAGAATATTAAGGAGAGATGAAGGTTTGAGTTGAGTGTTTTCGAAGAAGGATGCGATTGCTGTGCGAAATATTGTTCTCAGTAGAGACAGAGAAATTGAGTTTTTGTAGAGGCATTGAAAACGACCATGTTTTCATTGCTCTAAATTCAAATACGAGAAAAATCAAACGTCAGTTGCTCCAAGGTCACCCTTCTTGCGTCAACTAACTGCTGCTGGAAGGAGTGTCTTTGAAACTGGAAGGAGCAATGAAGGATGGAGTCTTCAGCATAGGATTAGATAGGTGGCGAGGTAATAGAGAGAAGGTCTTCAATGAAAATTCGAAAAAGAGCTGGGGATAAGATAGATCCCCGAGGAAAACCACTATTAATAGATTTAATAGGATTACGGTGGCGTTTACAACAGCTGCCATAATACGACTAGAATAAAAATCAGAGAGGTCACAGAGAGAAGGATATATTCCGAATGAGGGAAGTTTGGAAGCGAAAGCTTTGCGCAACAATCTATCGAAGGATTTCAGTGACAGATTCACCGAATCATTGAAAAGCGTAGGATCAAGAGTTAAAGAAAAGAAGAAGATCACACATAGAACGTACTTTACCAAAGCCATATTGGCGATCAGAGATAAGATTTGAAGAATTGAGGTGTTTCCAAATCTTTCTGTTAAGGATATATTCAAAAAGTTTAGAAAGAACGGAGGTTAAAGAAATAGGACGATAGTTAGAAGGCTCGAGAGGGGTCCCCCTTTCTTTGGCACAGGTTGAATAAGTGCAAGTTTCCAGCAAAAGAAGGTCGAAGTATATATATATATATATATATATATATATATATATATATATATATATATATATATATATATATATATATATATATATATATATATATATATATATATATATATATATATATATATATTGTGAAAACATTAAAATTATTGACCTGAACAAGGAAGGACAATGCATTTGAAAGTTTGTAATTTTATAATTGTTTTATTATTCCATTGCTATATATATATATATATATATATATATATATATATATATATATATATATATATATATATATATATATATATATATATATATATATATATATATATATATATATTAAAATTTCCCTTTGAATGATCTCTGAGCTTTAGCAAAGATAAATGTTTCTAGGCCAATTGAAAGGAGCTTATCTCCATGTTTGTCCACATTTTTTGGCTTAGAGCTTTGGCACGTTCAAAAAATAAGAGAACAAATACATATAATTAGGAGAGGTTTATTTGTTTATTTATTTTTTCATTTATTTATTTATTTATTTATTTATTTTTGCTTCACCTTACTCCTTTTATCATTTAAAATGTTTTCTTCAAGGAATTAACATTTACCAATTATCTCAATAGTTTACGTTAGGAAAGATTAAGCTGAGAAAGGAACCTTAGTTTCTTTAGATTAGGCATATTAAGAAAAGACTGTAGTAAAAATGTTAAGCTAGGTTCAGGTAGGTAAGTTTAGGTAATATTAGGTAATGCTAGGTTAGGTAAAAGATAAACTAATGTGCTTGATTTCTAGCGAACCGTAGAGGTTCTTTGTGCGTTCCAAAGGAGCTACTCTGAAGTATATTTAAAATGTTCTGGGACAGTACTGACTTCGACACCCGTACCAAACTCGTTCCTATTCACAGGGGGTCATTAATCTCATCATACTACGTAGAACGCATACTATAAAAACATGTCATGTCATTTGCCTATTCATTGGAAACCAATTCCATGTAATGCACGAAAATGCTCGCACACATATTGCAACGATAGTTACGGACCACCTACTTGTGATGAATTTGAAGGTACTAGAGTGGTTCACTGTGAAGCCTGACTTTAACTGCAACCATTAACAATTAGTTCAACAGAGAACCATTCGACCATCTGAGCCCGCACCTCTTTCCATCCATGAGGTGGAACGTGTCGTGATTGCGATAATGATAACATACCCCAGGAATACATCCAAAACTTCATATCGAGTTTACTTAGACATATGCAGACGGTCATCAGAGTCAGTGACGGTATTACGCATTATTAATTGTTCATTCGGGTCATTGACCTGTGACACTATGGTTAATGTGTCGTCTAGTAGTTTCAAGATAGTAACGTGTATGTTTTCAACTTTCACGAAATAAACGTATTATGCAGTATTGAATATGTCTTCTCATGCTCCTCGTCATCCCCGTCCACAGACACGGCACCGTATGGTATTGTTAAGCAAACCCTTGCGACAGTAAGACATGACTTCATACTTCATATGTCGTTTGATATTTTTATACGAAAGTTATATATATATATATATATATATATATATATATATATATATATATATATATATATATATATATATATATATATATATATATATATATATATATATATATAATATATATATATATATATATATATATATATATATATATATATATAATATATATATATATATATATATATATATATATATATATATATATAGCGAGTATATTTATTAATTTGACAAAATTATATTTGATAAAATATGATTTGAGGTTCAAAAATAGAAGCTATTCTCATCACGAAATGTTATGAATGTTTCTCCAGTGAATTAATATTTAAATCAAATTTCTTTCGTGTTTCAAAAAGGGTTCCAATAATTCCAAAAATTAATTCATAAAAGGTGTCAATTTAATTCCTAAATTAAGAATCTCGTCAAACGTGTTATTAAATATTCATTTTTAGAAAGCTTTAAAACGCTCTCAACCGTAATAGAATCTCTTTCCTTTTTCAAAAATGAAATTAAGGTAATGCAAAAACTCGAAAAAAAAACTTTAACGTCAATTTCGAAAATTAAACACACTCGAATCCTATTTTGATAATCTTACCAAGCAATTTTGAATATTTTTAAAAAGAAATAAAACTTTTTTTTTTTAAAATAAAAAAAAAGGAAAAAAAAAAGTTTATTTTAAAAAACTTGTCACGAACTAATGGTTTTGCCGTAGATTTAAAAGAAGAAATATTCTGGAATTGAACGACTTTAATATTGGAAAGTAATAAAATTTGATTGCAATGCTGCCTTATAAATGTTACATTCAACATTTCTTTTTGCATAAAATGTGTAAAAATGGGACAAAAGTAGCGAACATTCAGGGAATCGAGTTTTTAAACTTAACTTCAAATCTTTTTGGAATAAAAAGGCATTAGCGAAAAATAGAAAAAAAAAAAAGTATTTTTAGCCTTTTCAGCTTTTTTTTTATAGACTTAAAAGAAGGTATAATGGAAGTAGTTATAATAATAATAACAGTAATAATAATAACAGTAATAATAATAACAATAATAATAATAACATAATGATAATAACAATAATAATAATAATAATAATAATAATAATAATAATAATAATAATAATAATAATAATAATAATAATAATAATAATAATAATAATAATAATAATAATAATAACAATAATAATAATAATTATAAATAACAATAATATAATAATAATCATAATAAGGTGAGAGGTATTATTAATCTAAAAAATTTCAGAAAATAATAATAATAATGATAATAATAACAATTAAAATAATATTAATAAAAATAATAATAATAATAATAATAATAATAATAATAATAATAATAATAATAATTACTATTATTATAGTGTTCATTTTACGACACAAGGTTTAATTAACAGATATTAAAAAGGCTGCGATGTATTTACGTAACCTAATTACAAGCTCAATATAGCTTAATTAGCGGAGACAACAATGGCAATAAGTATTATATAAATAACAATAGCCCAAAAGTAATATATATATATATATATATATATATATATATATATATATATATATATATATATATATATATATATATATATATATATATATATATATATATATATATATATATATATATATATATATATATATATATATATATATATATATATATATATATATATATATATATATATATATATATATATATATATATATATATATATATATATATATATATATATATATATATATATATATATATATATATATATATATATATATATATATATATATATATATATATATTTCACCTCTGGTGGGCAAAGTCCAGAGATCTACTAAAATTTCCACCAGAGTTTGAAAAAAAATCGGAAACCTGGTCAAATTAAAGGCTGACAAACCATGATACAATGCGTTTGAAAGTGGGTAAATCAAAGGAAGTTGAGAAAGTAAATGAAGGGAATGTGTTCTAGACTTTAACAGTAGAGAATATGGTCCTGTAGTTAATACTCCCACTGAAAAGGCTAATCTCTTTGGCTTCATTTTTTCATCTAATTTCACTCAGCCCGATTCTGGTATCCCGTCTCCTACTCCTCCTCTCAGGTGTCCCATGTCTCTACCTGTGATTACTCATGATTGGGTGCATGAGATCCTGAAATCTATGAATGTCAGGAAGGCCAGTGACCCAGGTAACATTCCAACCACTTGTTCTGAGAGAGTGTGCTTCAAAGTTAGCAACCGTCATTGTTCAGCTTTACTCTCTATGCCTCAATACTAATCTAATTCCTTTCCTCAGTGCTAGAAGCGCGCATATGTTCAGCCGATCCCGATAAAAGGTAACCGCTCTGACCCCTTCCAAATATCAACTTGTCTCTCACTTGTGTTCTGTCAAAAAATTTTGAAACTCTCCTCAACTCTCATTTACTGGACCACTTGGTGTTTCATTCTCTTCTCTCAGATCATCAGTATGGCTTTTGACGCTCGACGTCAACTGGTGATATACTTTTTTTATCTTACTGATCTATGGTTTTCTGAACTTTGGGACTTAGGGGAATCTTTTATGAGTTGGCGTTCGACATATCCAAGGCTTTTGACAGGGTATAGTCTGCGTCACTGCTCTCTAAGCTCCCTTACTTTGGGTTTCCTCTTTCTCTTTGCTTACTCTTGTCTAGTTTTCTCTCAGATCGTTCCATTTTGGCACTAGTAGATAGAGCGAACTCTTTTTTCCTTTAGGCTTCTGCTTTATCTCTAACTTTATTCTTACTTTTCATTAACGATCTTCTCAAATGCACTTCTGTTCATTCTTATGCTGATGACTCAACTATGCATTCTTCTACTCATATCAAATCTACTCTCTCTTTTGTTTCTAGAGTTGCTTCTGGTTTTCAACTTTCCGATTCTATTCTTGTCGATATGTATGGGATTTCCCGGTGGGATTATAGCAATCTTGAGAAATTAAACTCTTTAAAAATCAACTTCTTTACATCTCCCACTCAGAAACACCTCTCAACTCTCCTATCTTCTTTGATAGCTCTCTTGTCTCCCTTGTCAATAATATTAGCATTAAACATTCTTGGTCTAAACATAAACAATAAATTGTCTTAGAAACCTCATATCACAATTGTTGCTAAGACGGCCTCTAAGAAACTGGGAATGCTATTCAGTTTTGGAGAATTTTTTCCTTCTGAGCAGTTAATCCAATTATATAAAGGTCTTATTCGCTCTTTTACGGAGTACTGTTCTCAAATTTGGAGGGAGCTCCGGTACCTCCACTCTTCTGGATATGGTTGGCTGTAAAGCTAAAAGATTAATAAACTGTCCCCTACTTTCAAACTCTCTTGACACTCTATGTCTATAGGCACTACAATGGTAGGTGCTTAAGTGAATTGATTTCTTGAATCCCTCCAGCATTGTGACGCTCTCGTTGCACAAGGGATTCCCTGCTTTCGTACTAATTTTCTGTGGATACTGGAAACCACAGTCTTGCCTGTTATGGTACTACTTCTTTTCATCCACCTATGTTCACCTCGGTCTCAGGGTGAGTTTATATCATCTATGCAAAATTTCATAAAAATCAGAAAAGGTGAGAGGTGTGGAAAATTTTTTAAATCCTGTCAGTTGGCGTGGAATGACCCATATATATATATATATATATATATATATATATATATATATATATATATATATATATATATATATATATATATATATATATATATATATATATATATATATATATATATATGAGGGTGGGTCAAAACATACTTTTTAAAAAAATTTGTCAAAACTCGCTATGCACAGGCGTTAATATCTCGGTCTGACACTGTGTGGAAAATTTCAAAGCTATGCAATGCCCCCAAATCCTCGCACACATTTCCCGACTTTTACGTAATTCTCGATTCTAAAATCAATCTTTAAGTGTCTCATATGTAATTTACTCCTTATCTCCTGTTTAGCTACGTAAGGCATACAACATATTCTCACACATGCACAAATGGAGGTGCTGAAGGACAGTTGTCTGTAAATTTCATCTTCCTCAATATTTTTATCGCGAACCAGAAATCTAATTTTTTAAATTTGCTTCAGTTTACATTTGATTATATTTGATAATAATGATTGTGCTACTTAAGTGCTTAGTGTATATATATATATATATATATATATATATATATATATATATATATATATATATATATATATATATATATATATATATATATATATATATATATATATATATATATATATATATATATATATAGGGACGGACCGACCGGGGCCGGGGTTGCCTAAAATTTGTAAAGAGGTCAAAAGTCACTGAAATTTCACTTTAAAAAAATTAGATATATAATTTAATTGAGGTTTATTTAATTATAAGAAAGGCGTATCATAGCCAACATTCATTTATATTAATAATTACAGCATTTTCTCCGAAAAAATTTCAGAAAATTTCTGATTTTGAATAATAAAAATTACATAAATTAAAAAAAAAAATTTTTTTTATTCAAAATAGTGATTTAACAGCTTTACGTGGGTAAGACACTAATGTAAAGTTTGAAAAAATGTAAGATATAAAATTATCAATATAACCTGTGTTTATACAAATCATTGTTATTTTATTGCTATGTATCAAACTTGCATAAATTAGCTACATTATTTCAAAATATTATTATTTTGTTTATATTTTCAGTCAATATAGTTATAAGATAGCTTCAGCAGTATGGGAGTACTTTACAATGTTTCAGGATAGGCTCGAAATAGCTAAATGTAGCATTTGCAGTCAGAATATTAGAAGACGACCTCAGGGTGCTACAAGTAAAAAATTTTCAACTAAATCTTATGGGGTATCAAAAATCAAAGCACAAAGATGAAGATTCCCCAGTAGAAAATGAGCGGTCAAAAGAAAGAGAAAAAAAGAGAAAATTTTAAAAAGGAAGAAGAATAATCTTAATTTTCTTATATTTTGTTTGAAAATTTTTTTTATTATTATTTGTCTGATTGAGCTGAAATTTTCAGGGTATATGCATTTTTTTTACAAAGTTCTGAGTTGTATTCGAGCATTTATCTGAGTCTATAACGGTTTGAAAGTTATTTGGACTCAAATTTGAAAAAAATGAATAGCGGGGTCAAACCACTGGTCCACATGAGCTGAAAATTTAACTGAATAATCATGGTCCCTATTTCTTGCATTGGTGAGAACTGACTTTTGACCACGTCTAGAAAAAATGTTACAAGCACTTGAATAGTTTTTTTTTGCAAATATCGTACCCTTTATTAATTATATATATATATATATATATATATATATATATATATATATATATATATATATATATATATATATATATATATATATATATATATATATATATATTAGAGGTGGACCGGATAGTAATTTTTTCACTATCCGCGGATGCGGATGCGGTTGCGGATATTCAATTGCGGATATCTGCAGATGCGGATGCGGATGCGGATAGTTTAATTTTTTAAGAGTTTTTGCCATAGATTCTTGGAATTTTAAATATAATATCCAGAATCTTTGTTACCAGGGTGTGAAACGGGGACCCAACTCTTGAACACCCCACCAACCTCTTTCCCCAACCTCCACCCATTTGGAAAAAGGTTATATATATATATATATATATATATATATATATATATATATATATATATATATATATATATATATATATATATAATATATATAAACCAGTAATTCAGTATTACCTTCACACTTCACAGTTTCACATATTCCATTTGAAGTTAATAATTGGTAAGTTATTTTTTAGAAATAAAAGCTTTTGGGCTCTTTCAGGTGAAAGTTTGGTTCGCTTTTCGTCGTAAATGAGGCCTGCTCCATTGAAAAGACGCTCACTAGCAACACTAGTTGAAGGACATGCTAAATAAGTCCTTACCAGCTCAGCAAGAAAAGGGAAACTTTTGCAATTATCTCTCCACCAAACCAGTTGGTCTTTATCTGCCTCCAAACGTGGGAGTTTCAGATAATTTTGAATAATCTATATTGTATCCTTTGACACTTCTGACTGTGATTCTTCATCTCTGCTGGAAGCTAGAAGATCTTTCATTGATTTAAAAATGCTTAAGCTAACAGATTTTGTTTCTTTTGTATCTGAGAGCTTTTGCTTTTTCTTGAAAAAGGCGTTATTTTAGCTGTTTCTATCATCTCGTCGCATAAGCATCCTAATTTGAGTATAACATTCTGAGAAACAAGTGGTTTAAAAATTTTTGTTTTGTACCTGAGATCTTTTAAATAGGTTGCAATTGTATAAGCATCATCATTTTCCAGATTTTCAAATCTGTCGTTCATCTCCTTCATTAATGTTTCAGTCATCCTTAAAACTCCCTTAGACCTCGGTTATATGCTCAGCAAACTTCGAGGGACCCCTCCCACGAAAGCAATAATCATTCCATGGGAAATCAAAGAAGTACAACCGCAAGTCAGACCAACTAGCAGCATCAGAGTGTCAGAAACGTCTCCTCACTGAAGGCGGGGCCGTTCTTGCGGAAGACTTGAAGAGACAGAACAAGATACGGAGATACGAAGGTGATCGGATGAACCCAGAGGAGAAAAGAGTTTAGCAGTATAAGGAGAAGGATAAGAAATAAGGAAAACATCAAGTATGTTGGGTTCTTCAGCAAGGCGGGCAGGGATATGGGTAGGGAGTTGCAACAAGTACTCAAGGTTGTTCTGGATAGAAAAGTTGAAGGCGAGTTCACCGGCTGGATCATGAGAACTAGATAAAAGCTATTGGCGGTGGTGAACATTGAAATCACCTAAAATGATGATTTCGGAGAAAGGAGAAGAAAGAATGTGCTGTATTTTGGAGTTTAAATAGTCGAAGAATTTTGGAGTCAACAGAATTAGGAGATAAATAGACAGAACAAATAAAATTAGTAGTAGAATTGCAAGAGAGCTTAAGTCATAAAGTAGAGAATTCAGAAGACTCCAAATTAGACACACGAGAGCAAATAACATCGTTGCACATACAAACATACACACACACATACTATATATATATATATATATATATATATATATATATATATATATATATATATATATATATATATATATATATATATATATATATATATATATATATATATATATATATATATATATATATATATATATATATATATATATATATATATATATATATATATATATATATATATATATATATATATATATATATATATTAGAGGTGGACCGGATATCCGCATCCGCATCCGCAACTGCGGATATCCGCATCATTTTTCCCAATATCCGCATCCGCGGATATCCGCAATTGGATATCCGCAACCGCATCCGCATTTGCGGATAGTAAAAAAATAAAAGAGTGAAAAATGTAGATTGCTTTGCACACCAAACTCAGATAGTAGTTAAAAATTCCATTATGAGTCAAAAATGTGTATCCGATTTAATAACCAAATGTAGGTTAATTGCTACGCATTTCAATCACACCGTTGTAGCCCAAAATGAGCTGAAGAAAATACAAACAAGATTAAATGTTCGTCCACTTTCTGTCATGAAAGATATTCAAACACGCTGGAATAGTAGTTTGCATATGCTTGAGAGGATGAGCGAAATTAATGAGGCCATTTGCCTTTATGCTTCAAGCAGCACAAAAATAAAGCCTCTAACAGCTGACGAAAATGACATTTTAAATAATTGTATTAATATCCTTAAGCCTTTTGAAGAATTAACAAAGACTATAAGTTCAGCTGAATCATGTTTGTCAGATGTGATACCACTTGTTTCAACATTGTAAGTTGTGTTAACAAATGTTATTAAGTCTGTAATAGCGCCACTGCTGCAATAGTCAATGCAGCGTTAAAGGATTTTTGAATATTGAATGAAAGTAATATGTTGAATAGAGAAAAAGTTGAAAGGGAGAGGAAACGTTTTTCCAAAGTGTATGCCATCAAAATGAAATTAGAAAACACACATCTTGAATGCATTGGATTTGAGGGCAGAAAAGATCAGACTAAAAGAAAAGATGGAACTGAATTGGAAGAGCATTATGTTATTATAAAAGAGCCAGATTATATTTATAGGACTCATGTTACACCAGATTCTGCCAAGGCCAGATGTATTACTGATGAAATAAAAACTTTCTTAATTGATTGTAATGGCAAGATTTCCCTTAAAGCTATTCTTTGCGATGGGACTCCAGTTAACACTGGAAGAGTTGGTGGAGTTTTAAGACTAATTTAAATATATTTGGAAAGGCCAATACAGTAGTTAATTTGCCTCTTGCGTGCAAATGAACTTCCATTCAGAAACATTTTCGAGGCAATTGATGGATAAACATCAGGACCAAAAACTTTAAAGGGTACCATTGGAAAAAAATGAAGAAATATAGATAAGCTGAAGATTGTTGATTTTGAACTTGCATACAGCAACCTTAAAAAAATCCTCGAAGATATCATTAAGCAAATTAGCACTGATTAAAAATATTTGTATGAAATGTGTATAAATATAAAATCAGGAAATATATCACCATCATTAGCCAAGAAATCTTCAGACACCTTTTATCATACAAGATGGCTAGCAAAAGCAAACAGAATCTTACGGTTATGCGTTTCCACAAAACACCCAAGCAAAGCTCTTCAAATTCAAGTTAAAATAATAATACTAAAAGTTTACCCACCAGGGTGGTTTTGGGTAAAGTAATTTTTAGTACCTGATGTGCTTACTTAAAGACGAAAACAAAAACATGCTATGGTTATGGAGCGTGTACTAGGAAACAACTCGTACCTTGCTCATCATGAGAATGTATTACTTGCAATGCTAGCGGACACAAGAAAAGAGAACGAATTATTCAAGCAAGAGCAAAGAATTTCACTGCAGTTTTTGAACTACCTAAAACACTAAACATTAATGTTGATGAATATTCAAACATGATTGATTTTGAAAAGAAAACAGTCACCTAGCCACCTGTTTAAAAGGATTTAACAGTTTTTGAAATAAAACAATTTGTAAATGAGCCAATTAACACGGGTTTGTTTAAATGCCCAGCCAGGGTGTAGAGCATGTAGAAAATGTAGTTCGACAAGCGTCACAAGAAAGAATTAGATAAGAAAACAGACATGAGTATATTTTGAATGTAATACAGCTCAGAGAAGAACTTAAGGAATTCAACAACAAAAAATACTGCTCCCAATAAATATTTAGATTTTTAAAAATTTAAATGCTAAGAAGTTGGCTCGTTTTTTTAACTTATTTCTTGAAATCTGTATGTTAATAACTTTCTTTTATATTTCAAACCTAAACGTATATATATATATATATATATATATATATATATATTATATATATATATATATATATATATATAATATATATATATATATATATATATATATATATATATAATCAAAAATAAAAATAGAGGGATGAAATTTATAAGTATTGTTGATTTTTTTTTCATTTTCCCTTAAAGTTGAGAGGATAGGGGGTTTGTGAAGAGCATTTGTGTTCATTTCTTTGATGTGTGTGTATGAAAGAATATTTCTTATACCTTATTATGAGGAGCTAATATCAAAATAAAGAAACGTACTGTTATTTGTTTTCTAATTTTTCAGGGGATAGGGGGGGGGTTGGACAACCATATAATTTGACTTATAATTTTACATCATCATCCTGATGTCCGTGCACACAATAGATTTTTGAAAATATTTTTTTTACCCATCTTAATATATATATATATATATATATATATATATATATATATATATATATATATATATATATATATATATATATATATATATATATATATATATATATATATATATATATATATTCCTAAAATAACCAGACCATTATAATTTTTGACCGACTATTTTAGGGAGATTTAGGTATCTACTATCTAACAATTATCAAGACTTTGATTCCAGCGAACCATAATTATAACAAAGTTACAAATATATTAAACTAAAAAAAAGAAATTAATATAAAATAGATAAGTAAAGATAATTAATATTCAAATACATACTAGAAGGAACTATCAAAAGCAAAAATATTACTCTAGTATTAAAAATTTTCCGATATAAGTTTTTACTCATCAGTGTATTGCTAAAGAATAGAGGTGAAACTCTCATTCAAATTTAAAAAATATTAAAACCTTTATGCTGTACATGATATTTCCTTTAAAAAGGATTAAAGTTAATAGCCGAGTATTGGGAATGGTGCAAATGTTCTAAATATCTACAGGAGATACAAACTGAAAGACTGTAATTAATCTTACTTAAGCTCCCCATACAATTAAGGTATATATATATATATATATATATATATATATATATATATATATATATATATATATATATATATATATATATATATATATATATATATATATATATATATATATATATATATATATATATATATATATATATATATATATATATATATATATATATATATATATATATATATATATATATATATATATATATATATATATATATATATATATAATATATATATATATATATATATAATACATTGTCAATGATAAATAAATATTGAAAATCCATTTATCTGAAATTGCGTTTTAAGGAAGTTCAATTCAATAAGGAGATCAATTTAAATTATTTTTATTTAGAAGGAAGAAAAAATAATTAAATTTTGTAGTTAAAATATATATATATATATATATATATTATATATATATATATATATATATATATATATATATATATATATATATATATATATATATATATATATATATATATATATATATAATTTTTTATTTCTGTATATTTTTACATCTGGAAATTTCAGGATTATCTTTTCAATAGCTTTTGTGAAAACAATATTTGCTTATCAAAAATTGATTTATTTGTAAGAACTATTTCATTTTCATTTTTGGATTTAAAGTGTAATGTAAAATCTTCTATATATCTTCAAGTAAAAATCGATTAAAATTTCTCCGGTCATTCATCAAGCCAAACTGTTTCCAAATACCGAATGAAAATGTTATGCACCAATGGACTACTTATAACAACAATATCAATTTATCCCTATTTTTAATTAGATAAAAAAATTATTGATTAAAAAAAAAATTTATTGATACTCCATTCAGTTTGAGAAGCACAACTAAACCATAAAAAAAATGATGCTAGGAGAGTTTTTAGAGCAACTGATGCTTGATCTTTCTCATATTACTAGTTGGGGTAAAGAAAATATTGCTTCAAAAAAATTCACTTCTTTGAACAATATACTCATCATAATTTCCCACACAACTAATTCTCCTTCGAAAACACAAAAACACAAATTTTCGTCTGTCCTAACATTGTTAGTACATTCTTTTCTCGTGATATTTCTTGGAAGGATAACATTTGCTTTCTTTCTAAACAAGCTATTAAAAAGTGGGTGTTCTAAGATATGCACAAAACATTTACACATCATCTTAGTTGTTTACTTTGTATAAAGATCGTTTGTCCCTGTATGATGTACGCTTTGTATATGTGGGTTGATTAAACTCACATAGTTCTTATGAAAAAGATGAAGCCTAAGGCATTAAATGATATCAACCATCAAGCTCTCGATAGCACTCTCCAATCTATCTGTTGAATTATTGGATTACCCTCTTTATACTTAAGTTTATTCAGTTGACACCATCTTTTCCTTTAAGAACTCGTGCAACTTAACATTCAAAACAGTCTGGTCTTTTCTTTACTTCAAATATATTTATATTTTTAATTAATTTCGATTGGAGGAAAAAATCGCCTGTATGCAGTGAGAATGTAACTGACAAAGAAGCAACCAAAGTTCTTCAAACATTCTTTGTTTGCTTTAAAAATATTATCTTCAACATCAGTCTTCTAACGCACAATTAAAGCATTTATCTTTCTTTAAATCCTAAACCCAAAAAAAATATTCAAAAAGTTAGCATACCAAAGAATTTTGTATAAACCTGCCTTCTGAGTTACCTAAACACAAATCCAACTCAGATAAATTTAAGATTATTATTTAAAAATTTGGTATAGATCTTTGCAAAGAGTTCCATCACGGTAGTATATTATATATAAAGACTGTGTAAGAAAGTTAGTTCATTGATGTTTTCATTTAATGTTTTCTTCTTTTTCTATATATATATATATATATATATATATATATATATATATATATATATATATATATATATATATATATATATATATATATATATATATATATATATATATATATATATTATATATAATATATATATATATTAAATAAATAAAAATAATAATAATAAATAATAATAATAATAATAATAATAATAATAATAATAATAATAATAATAATAATAATAATAATAATAATAATAATAATAATAATAATAATAATAATAATAATAATAATAATATTATTATTATTATTATTATTATTATTATTATTATTATTATTATTATTATTATTATTAAACTTACTTGAATATGACTCTGTAGAGTTTCTGGAATAGGAAGACAAATAGGCGGACCTTTCGTTCTTTCTTTAACTTTATTTTCAAATTCCCTGAAAGAAAGTGAGAGAAAAAAACAAGGTTAAAATTCTTCATGTACGTCTTTTGTCTCCATGAAAACAATTTTGTTGCACATGTTAATGTGTACATGCTTTTGTTTATGAAAAGTGAGAGAAAGAATTGTGACACGGGCTAACTTCTCAAAATTAATAACAGCATGTTATTTTCAACAGAAATAAAAAAAGGATATCACATCGATTTTATTAACAACTTTTACTTTCAATATATATATATATATATATATATATATATATATATATATATATATATATATATATATATATATATATATATATATATATATATATATATATATATATATATATATTATATATATATATATATATTGTAAGAAAAATGTGAAAGCGATTTAAAAATACTCAAGAGAGTTTCTATGTAGAATCCAATGAGTCATTCAGTTATATTGAGAAAATCTCCGATACACGACTTTTGAAAGAAAACAAATTAAAAAGAAAATGAGAGACAGGAAAAGTTTCATTATTTTTATAGGAAAAATGCATGAAGTGTTCAAAAATGGATAAAATTAAAGAGAAGAAGAAGAAGAAGAATGTAGAATGACGTAGAATGACGACTTCTAGAGAATCCCCCCCAGTCCTCCACTCTCACATACGGAAATAGGCATTTAGAAGCCTTAGAAGAGCAACGTTCGTTTTGGAAATATCTGATCAAGTAGAATTTGGTTTTCAACCTTCCCTTCTTGCCCAAACATGCGCCCATTCAGCCTGTATCGAAGAAGAGAAACCCCTCCCAAACATCCAACTACCGTCACATTTCATAAACCTCAGTTCTCTCTACATTTTAAGAATCTATCTTTAATAGGAAGATTTGGAAATATCTCGATTCTTCTAATCTTATCTCTGATTTCCAGTATGGCTTTCGTAAAAACGCTCTACTGGTGATCTTTCCTTTCTCTCTAATTCTTGCTCCCCTGCTCTTCGCCATTTCGGTGAAACTTTTGCTCTTGTGCTGAACATATCGACATCCTTAGAGTCTGGCACAGAGCTTCGATTTTCAAACTTACCTCATTCGGAAACTATCCTTATCTTTGTGGCCTCTCTGACTTCCTTTCCAGTCGTTCTATAGCAGCTGTTGTAGACGGCCACCGCTCATCCTTTACATCTATTACTAGTGGTCTTCTCTAAGATCTATCCTATCCTCAACACTTTTTCTGCTTTTAATTAATGACCTTCTCTCTGTTACTTCATCTCCTATGCGTTCCGATGCAGATGACTCCAGCCTGCATTACTCTTTTCAGTTTGAAAGGCGGCCCTCCCAATAGAAATTAATAGACGCAAGGAGGGTAGCCTTGGAGTTACTGATCTCTGATTTTATCTCGCATTTCAAATTGAGGCAGAGAAAACATGGTCGTTTACGATGTCACTAAAATTCACTTCCACAATTTTTCTACTCGACACAACCATCTACAGAACCATGATATCTTCTCTGAAAACACACCACTCAACCTTCATCTCTCCTTAATATTCTTGGTGCTTCTTTTTTTCGTGATCTTTCCTGGAAAGATAACATTACTTCACTCTCTAATCAAGCTTCTAAGAGATTAGGTGTTCTGAGGCGCATACAGAATTTCTTCACTGTACGCCAATTGCTTGCTCTTTATAGGAGTGTTGTTCGTCCTGTATGGAGTACGACTAACACATTTACGGTGGTTATGCTCATACAGCTCTCCTTGAAAAGGTGGAATCTAGGGTTTTTCGTCTTATCAACTCCCCTGCTTTCACTAATTCTCTCCAGTCTCTTTCTGTCCACCGAATTATTACTTCAGGTCCGCCATATTGTAGCTATTACAATAGACACTGCTCTTCTGAACTCTTTAGTCGCATATCTCCTCCACTGAGTAGGGCTCGTTCGAGGTATTTTTCTACACAGTCTCATCTTTCCTCTGTCAAACTCTCTAACCCCAGACCTAACCGCTGTGCTCAATCTTAAAAGAACTCTACTGGTACAGTCTGGAACACACTCCTTTCATCTATTTTTCCAACTTCTTATGACTTGCACACCTTCAAAAGCCATGTTTCAAGATATGTCGGCCTTTAATTTGACTAGGTTTCCGATTTTCTCTCAAACTCTGGTGGAAATTTTAGTAGGCCTTTGACCATTGCTCATCAGAGGTGAAATATATATATATATATATATATATATATATATATATATATATATATATATATATATATATATATATATATATATATATATATATATATATATATATATATATATATATATATATATATATATATATATATATATATATATATATATATATATATATATATATATATATATATATATATATATATATATATATATATATATATATATATATATATATATATATATATATATTAGTAATGTCATCAGCATCCACGGAACATCATCATCAAAATTAACATTCACGTCCGCACCTGCGAAAATTATGCATCTGCATCCTCGTTTGACGAAAATTCTACATCCACATCCGTAAATTAGAAAACATGATATGCGATCCATCGCTTATATATATATATATATATTATCCGTGGAATCAATATGTATAATACATATAACTGCTCGGGGAGTCGAACCTGGGCCCAAAAGATGGTAGTCCATGGTGCTATTCGCTACACCACCCATGGTTCAAAAGGAAATCATTCGAAACTTCTACTGACTTATCACTTAGTGAAAAGCTCTCTAAGACCTTCCCGACCACAACTTGGGCGTAGGGTTAGCTTGGCCAAGGCTCTTATCCTAAGTACGCAGTGCAGTAGTTATTGCTTAATATCCACTATTATCCGTGGAATCAATATGTATAAAACATATAATTGCTCGGGGAATCGAACCTGGGCCCAAAAGATGGAAGTCCATGGTGCTAACCGCTACACCACCGATGGTTCAAAAGGTATAAATATTGATTCCACAGATAATAGTGGATATTAAGTAATAACTACTGCACTGCGTACTTAGGATAAGAGCCTTGGCCAAGCTAACCCTACGCCCAAGTTGTGGTTCGGGGAGGTTTTTGAGAGCTTTTCACCTAGGCGATAAGTCAGTAGAAGTTCCGAATGATTTCCTTTTGAACCATCGGTGGTGTAGCGGTTAGCACCATGGACTTCTATCTTTTGGGCCAAGGTTCGATTCCCTAGCAGTTATATATATATATATATATATATATATATATATATATATATATATATATATATATATATATATATATATATATATATATATATATATATATATATATATATTATATATATTTCCGTACAGAAACGGAATTTATTAAATTAATTTTCCATTTTAATTAATTTATCCCAAAGTTGTAAGTGGAAAAAGAATTAAAGAGTTTCTCACTAATATCTTCAGACCCACTCTTCATTTTCCAATTGTAAATAAACAAAAACTGTACTGGAAATATCTGTATATTGT
>SEYY01022875.1:5000-15000 GCA_009176605.1 Armadillidium nasatum | reverse complement strand
TCAATCAATATTGTACTAAAATTATTTAAATAAAATCCTATTTAATAACTAATTATTAAGACACTCAATTGACATACGGCATTAATTGCAATTTAAATATTGAACGACTAACATATATTTCTATTTTGCTAAGGAACAAAAGTCCTAACTTTTAATCTCTTATATTCTACCTTCTAACTGATAAAAACATTAAATAAATACGATAAAAAATAAGAAATTAGAAAAATCAGAAATAAAATAAAAAAATTATCATTTAGAAACTTCTTTTCAATAAAGAAACAATGCTCGAAGATCGTAAGTTTAATTATCAATGCTTCTCAAGTGAAAGATTGAAGAAGTTGTGCGAGTAGAGACTTAATTAATATGAAATTTTCTTCGCTAAAACTTGAGACGCTAAATTTATGGAAGAAAAGGTCCAAAATTTTTTAATTAGGCGAAAATAATTATAATGTTGATTAGATTATTGTATTAAACCTTCATTAACAAAAATTGTTTAATAAGAAATCGTTGATGAAGTTGAGCAAATGAAGAATCTTCAGCCAATATTTCCATAAATAGAAATAAATAAATACAAAAAAAAGAAAAAGGAAAAGTAATTGAGAAAATTTATCGATAATTTTTATACTGTAGCGCAGTGGCATAAGTAATGATAATAATAATAATAATAATAATAATAATAATAATAATAATAATAATAATAATAATAATAATATAATATTTATAATATATATATATATATATATATATATATATATATATATATATATATATATATATATATATATATATATATATATATATATATATATATATATATATATATATATATATATAAATATATGCTCCCAGTAAGGCTCTAAGAGCCTGTCAGCGGGGCCAGCACTGGTCTCCATCTTGGTCTGTCATACAAAATTCAACCACTCACCAGCTGCTCCACCGCAGGCAGTTGATGTCGTCTTAATGAATCTGTAACTAACTCCATCCACCTCTTCCTGGGTTTTCCTTTCGATCTTTTCACCTTCGGTATCCACTCCCTCCTCTCCCAAGTCACTTTCCCCTCCTGCATTCCTCCATACATGTACAAACCATCTCAGTCTCGCCGCATCTATCTTTTGGATGGTTGGTCTTACACGTATGTTTTCTCTAATTCTTTCGATTCTTATCTTCTCCATCCTTGTCCATCCTATCAATAAGCGTAATATTCTCATCTCTGTAGCTTGGATTCTGTTTTCCTCTTTTGCTATTGTGCTCCATGTCTCCGCACTATATGATAAGACTGGAGTCAGAATACTTTAAAAAATTACCTTCTTTACTCCTAAATCCATTCTTCTATCGGCCAAGATTGGGAACACAACCCTCTCTCTTTCTTCCATATTTCTCCATCCTTTTGGTAATTTCTTGCATATTTCCTCCTCCTCTTGTGAACACTCTCCCCCAAATACTCGCATCCCTCCACTAAGGTTTTTTTTTTTATTTTATTTTTTTTTTACACCACCACCACTCACGGGCATAACCCTATTCAAGGAGGGGGTGTAAGAAAAATAAAAATAAAGTAGAAGAATAAAAATAATAATAATAACAATAACAACAATCAAAGATAAAAACGACCTTGTAGGACCCATCTAACGCAAATTTCTTAGGTGGGCGCAGACGTGGGCTTTAAAGAAATTGAGATTAAATTCGGCAGGAAATACAGAAGATGGGAGAGAATTCCACAGAACAGATGTGACAGGAAAGAAGGAGGCACCACAGCTGACAAGCCTGGAATTGCCCATGTCCACGCAAAATTGATGTGCAGACAATGCACCCCTTGTGCTACGAGGACGACGTAAAGATGGAGGTATACGGGTGGATAGTTCTCTCGAGAATTTGCCGCTGTAGTACCTATAGAAAAGAGACAAGGCACCAACGTCATGTCGCAAAGATAAAGAATCAAGTGAATTAGAAAGAGCGGAACAGTTTATAAGTCTTTTAGCCTTTGACTCAACCTTATCCAAAAGACGGGTGAAACCTGAGCCACCCCAGATATGAGAGCAGCACTCCATACAAGGGCGGATAAGACCCTTGTATAATTTAAGTAACTGTGAAGAAGAAAAAAATTCTCGCAGTCTAAACAGAACTCCCAGCTTCTTTGAGGCTGTCCTAGCAACCATTGTGATTTGAGGTTTCCAAGACATTTTATTGTTTATGTGAAGACCAAGGATGTTTATATTGTCCGCAGGAGAGATGGGGGAATCATCGAAAGAAATAGGAAAGTTAGGAGGTGTCTTTGAGAGGAAGATTTCTAGAAGTTGAGTTTTTAAAGAGATGAATTTCACAAGGTTGAGACGACCCCACTGGGAAATTCTATCCATATCTGCAAGAATGAAATCAGAAAGATGAAGACGAGAGGCAACTCTAGATGCAAAGGAAGGAGCAGATTTGAAATGAGTAGAAGAATGGAGGGTTGAGTCATCGGCATATGAATGAATAGGGTTAGATGAGCAGCTTAGAAGATCATTAATGAAAAGTAAGAATAGAGTAGGAGAGAAGACAGAGCCCTGAGGAACACCACTATTGACAGGAAAGGAAGAAGAAGTCGCTCCATCAACAACAGCAGAAATGGAACGATTAGAAAGAAAGCTAGACATAAGTAAGCAAAGAGAAGGAGTAAACCCAAAGGAGGGGAGCTTGGAAAGCAGTGACGCATGCCATACCCGGTCAAATGCCTTAGATATGTCAAGCGCCACCACACAAGTCTCCCCATTGGCCGAGCTCCAGAATTTTCCGCACAGCACACCACCACACCGCAACAGGTCGTCATGCACTGCACCACACCAGCTGTCATTCGTTGCGCACCACATCACACAGCACCGGAAACAAAATGTAGCGCACCTCATAGCAACGCACCAAAAGCTAAACTGAGCGCACCTCACAACACCGAAATCAGCGCACCACTAACCGCATCGCATCGCACCGCACCGCAACACGTACCACACTACACCAACATATACAAGTGAAGTATATATATATATATATATATATATATATATATATATATATATATATATATATATATATATATATATATATATATATATATATATAATATATATATATATTCACACACAATTCACGGTATGGAGTATGGAGTCTTCTTTTCAAGGTATAAAGAAGGTTTCACACATCTGGGATGGCCCCACTCATGATGCTCTTAAAAAGATGGAGTCTTAGTCTTTCCTTCTTAACAGTTCTTTGGCTCATACTAATTCTCTCGAATCTCTTTGTGCACGTCAAATTTCTGAGTTATTCTCCATACTATCGCTCATTACAACCAGCACTGCTCTTTTGAAACCTACAGTCGCATACCCCATTCAATGAAACAGGCTCATGACTCCACCTTTCATTACTCCTTCCAGTTTGAAAGACACCACTTATAACGGCAGTTAATTGACGCAAGAATGGTAGCCTTGGAGCAACTGACCTCTGACCTTTCTCGTATTTCAATCTGGTGCAGAGAAAATAAAGTTGTTTTCAATGTTTTAAAAATTCAGTTCATCAATCTCTCCACTCGTTACAACCTTCCACACAATTATGACATCTTCGAAAACTCACAACTTAAACCTTCGTCCGTCCTTTATTTTTTCAATGTTTCTTTTTTAGTGATCTTTCTTAGAAGGAACACATTATATCTCTTTCTACACAGGGTTCCTAGTGGTTGGGTGTTCTGAGGCGACTAAGTAATTTTTTCACACCACCAGAGTTGCTTGCTCTTTATGAAAGTGTGCAATCAGAGAAGTTGAGAAAAAAGATAAAGGAAGTGTGTTCCAGATTTTACTAGTTCAATACATGTAAAATTAAGCATACCTGTTAAGTCTATTGCAGGGAGTTGGATAGAAACGTGCGCTCATTCAACCTGTGCCGAAGAAGGGGGATCCCTCTCAACCCTCCAACTACCGTCCCATTTATTTAACCTCCGTTCTCTCTAAAGTTTTCGAATCTATCCTTAACAGGAAGATTTGGAAACATCTCAATTCCTCTAATCTTATCTCAGATTGCCATTATGGCTTTCGTAAGAAACGCTCTACTGTTGATCTTCTTTCCCTTCTCTCTAACTCTTGGTCCTCCGCTCTTCCGCATTTCAGTGAATCCTTTGCTGTCGCGCTAGACATATCGAAAGCCTTTGATAGAGTCTGGCACAAAGCTTTGATTTACAAACTCCCATCTTTCGGTATCTATCCTTCTCTCTGTGATCTTCTCTCTAATTTCCTTTCCGGTCGTTCTATAGCAGCTGTTGTAGACTGCCACCGTTCTTTCTTTTAACATATTAACAGTGGTGTCCTCAGGGTTCTGTTCTATCCCCACCACTTTTTCTACTTTTCATTAAAGATCTTCTTTCTATTACTTCATCTCCTATCCACTCCTATGCTGAAGACCCCACACTTCATTACTCCTTTCAGTTTGAAAGACGTCCATCCCAACAACAGTTATTAGACTCGAGAAGGGTAGCCTTGGAGCAACTAACCTCTGATCTTTCACTTATTTCAAATTGGGACAAAGAAAACATGGTTGTTTTCAAAGCCTCAAAAACTCAGTTCCTCCATCTCTCCACTCGACACAATCTTCCACGCAACTATGATATCTTCTTCTAAAACACACAACTCAAACCTTCATCTGTTCTTAATATTCTCGGTGTTTCTTTTTCTCGTGATCTTTCTTGGAAAGACCACATTACGATTTACTTCACGCCAACCTAGTTGCTTGCTCTGTATAGGGGTGTTGTCCGTCCATGTATGGAGTACACTTCACACATCTGGGGTGGCTCCACTCATGCAGTTTTACATGAGAAGTTGGAGTCTAGCATTTCGTCTCATCAACTCTCCTGCTCTTACTAACTCTCTCCAATCTCTTTTTGCCCGTCGAATTATTGCGTCACTCTCTCTATACTATCGCTATTACAACGGACACTGCTCTTCTGAACTCTCTCGTCGCATACCTCCTCCATTGAGAAGAGCCAGGGCGACACGACTTTCTACACAGTCTCGTCCTTTCTCTGTCCAACTCTCTTACCCAGACTTAACCGCTATGCTCAATCTTACATATACTCTACTGGTAAAGTCTGGAACACACTCCCTTTATCTGTTTTCCCAACTTCCTTTGACTTGCATACTTTCAAACGCCGTTTATCTGGACACGTCGGCGAACATCGACCTGAATAGCATTTTCCAACTCCGGTGGAATTCAGTAAGCCTCTGGCCTTTGCCCACCGGAGGAGAGTATATATATATATATATATATATATATATATATATATATATATATATATATATATATATATATATATATATATATATATATATATATATATATATATATATATATATATATATATATATATATATATATATATATATATTTACGGGAGAGGGAAGTAGCGCTCCCTAAGCGATGAGATTACCCCCTGTTGGGTATACGGGGTGTTAAGGGTACTCCTATCTCATCCCGGGGCCCAATGGTTCGCTCCCTTTGGCGCTCACCTTCTATCTACAAGGAGCAGGCTCTCCTTTACATACATAAAACATTTCTAACACATCTTAAAAAGGAAAAAAAAATCAATAATGGCGTCAACTTCGGTATCCTCGGAGAAGCCCCAGGGGGCGGCTTCCAAAAAAGCACCTCATCCACCCCTTCCCCCATCACCACTTGGGAGTTGGTGGCCTCCGTTGATGGGATTATTGCCGCCAAGACACAGCCGCCGGCTTGTCCTGATGCATGGTCTATTTTTTTCATTAATTTCTGCAACATTCGCGGTCTGCACTCTAATTTCCCCTTTGTTGAACATCACCTCTCTTCTTCAAACCCTCACCTCTTATTCTTGACCGAAACTCAGTTGTTTGAGCGTTCTGATAGCAAACCCTATTCTGTTTCCTAATTCTGTCTCTATTCTCAATTTTCAGCCAAAGGCGCTTGTTGTGTAGACGTGAGCAACGATGTCGTTTGTTCTCATGTCTCGATTTGGAGTCTTCCGAATTTTCCACCTTATGGCTTAGGCTCTCTTGCCATTCTACGACTAAATTCATTTGTTTTGTTTTTTATCTCTTAATTCTACTGACTATCCTAAATTCTTCGACTATTTAAACTCCAAAATAGAGAACATTCTCTCTTCCTCTCCTTTCTCTGAAATCATCATATTAGGTGATTTCAATGTTCACCACCGCCAATGGCTTTGCCTTCCATTTGCCTTCCATTTCGCTATCCAAAATGACCTTGAGCAGTTGGTGCAGCTCCCTACTCGTATCCCCGATCGTCTTGGAGATGAACCCAACATTCTTGACCTTTTCCTAACTTCTAATCCTTCTCCTTATACTGTTAAACTCTTTCCTCTTTGGGTTCCTCCGATCACCTTCTTATCTCTGTATCCTCTTCTATCTCTTCCAGTCTTCCGCAGGATAGACACCCTTCTATTGAAAGGAAACGTTTTTGGCACTTTGGTGCCGCAAGCTGGTCCGACGTGCGGTCGTACTTCTTTGATTTCCCGTGGAATGATTATTGCTTCCGTGGGAGGGGTCCCTCGAAGTGTGCAGAGCGCATTACCGAGGTGATTATCTCTGGCATGGAGGCATACATTCCATATTCTTTCCCTTCTACTAAACCTAATAAACCTTGGTTTAACTCTGCTTGTTCTCACGCTATCCGCCGCAGGGATGTTGCCTTCAGGGATTACCGTCGTCTTCAAACTCCAGAAACTCAAGCTACTTATATTTCATCCCGGAATCGTGTTAAATCTGTCATTCGTAACACTAAAAACTCATTTATCCTTAGAAAATGCTACAATCTTTCTGGTTCCTCTTCTTCGCGTTTTTTCTGGCATTTTGCAAAAAAAGTCAACTCTAACTTTGCTTCTTCCTTCTTCCCTCCTTTAATATCTTCCGACGGCACTACTGTTGTTTTACCTTCTTCTAAAGCTGAACTCTTCGCTCAAACTTTTGCCACTAATTCAACCTTAGACGATTCCGGAGCTATTCCTCCTCCTTCAACCCCCTCTAACTCAATTATGCTTAAAATTAGAGTTTCTTCTAAAGATGTCATTTCTGCTCTCTCTGAGCTTAATACTAAGAAGGCCCGATGGTATTCCTCCTGTGTTTCTCAAAACTTGTGCTTCCGAGCTTGCACCCTGCCTCGGTAAATTATTTCGTCTTTGTCTCTCTACTTCAACCTTCCCTTCTTGCTGGAAACGTGAGCTCATTCAGCCTGTGCCGAAGAAGGGGGACCCCTCTCAACTCTCCAACTACCGTCCTATTTCTTTGACCTCCGTTCTCTCTAAAGTTTTCGAATCTATCCTTAACAGGAAGATTTGGAAACATCTCAATTCTTCTAATCTTATCTCAGATCGCCAGTATGGCTTTCGTAAGAAACGCTCTACTGGTGATCTTCTTTCCCTTCTCTCTCCTACTCTTGGTCCTCTGCTCTCCAGCATTTCGGTGAATCTTTTGCTGTCGCGCTAGACATACAGAAAGCTTTCGATAGAGTCTGTCACAAAGCTTTGATTTCCAAACTTCCCTCTTTCGGTATCTATCCTTCTCTCTGTGATCTTCTCACTAATTTCCTTTCCGGTCGTTCTATAGCAGCTGTTGTAGACGGCCACCGTTCTTCCTTTAAATCTATTAATAGTGGTGTTCCTCAGGGTTCTGTCATATCCTCCAACACTTTTTCCTACTTTTCATTAATGACCTTCTCTCTATTAACCTCATCTCCTATCCACTCCTATGCTGATGACTCCACCCTTCATTATACCTTTCAGTTTGAAAAACGTCCCACCCAACAGCAGTTGATTGACTCGAGAAGGGTAGCCTTGGAGCAACTAACCTCTGATCTTACACGTATTTCAAATTAGGGCAGAGAAAACATGGTTGTTTTCAATGCCTCAAAAACTCAATTCCTCCATCTCTCCACTCGACACAATCTTCCACACAACTATGATATCTTCTTCGAAAACACACAACTCAAGAATTCATCTGTTCTTAATATTCTTGGTGTTTCTTTTTCTCGTGATCTTTCTTGGAAAGATCACATTACATCTATTTCTAAACAAGCTTCTAAGAGGTTGGGTGTTCTGAGGCGCCTTCAGAATTACTTCACGCCACCCAAGTTGCTTGCTCTGTATAGGGGTGTTGTTCGCCCCTGTATGGAGTATGCTTCGCACATCTGGGGTGGTTCCACACATACAGCTCTCCAAGAGAAGGTGGAGTCCAGGGCTTTTCGTCTCATCAACTCTCCTGCTCTTAATACCTCTCTTCAATCTCTTTCTGCCCGTCGAATTGTCGCGTCTCTCTCTCTCTTTACTATCGCTATTACAACAGACACTGCTCTTCTGAACTCTCTCGTCGCATACCTCCTCCATTGAGAAGAGCTCGTGTGACACGCCTTTCTACACAGTCTCATCCTTTCTCTGTTCAACTCTCTGACCCCAAACTTAACTGCTATGCTCAATCTTATAAATACTCTACTGGTAAATCTGGAACTCACTCCCTTTATCTGTTTTCCCAACTTCCTATGACTTGCATACTTTTAAACGCCTTGTGTCTGGGCATGTTGGCCTCCTTCGACCTGATTGAGATTTTTCCAACTCCGGTGGTATTTTAGTAGGTTTCTCGCCTTTGCCCACCGGAGGAGATATATATATATATATATATATATATATATATATATATATATATATATATATATATATATATATATATATATATATATATATATATATATATATATATATATAATATATAATCCAAAAATTTATCTTGTTATGTCGTATATTTTGGCAAAATATCGACTAATTTAAGTTAAAACTAGATAAAAATGAACGTTTTTTTCACATTAGTGCTTAAGAAAATAAGTGAATATTATTTCAATTGAGAAGGAAAAATTCTTCTTCTCTTATCATCTTAGTTTTCATTCAGCTCGGAATCCCTGCAGGGATATTCTTCGACGAGCAAAGCGGACTTTCACCAAACGAAGGTGTCCTGAGCACCTAAATTCTCCTGCTCATAAATCTTCCTGACATTTTTTCCCAAAACCTCTCTAATAACTTCTGTAAATCTTCCTTTCCTCCTCTTACTCGCTCTGATAGTTTTCTTGATAACGCTACAACTGAAAAGGTCAGTCTCTTCGACCTTCTGCCCTACCGTAATTCAACACTGGGCTACTGCGACAATTCTCCCTCTACTGCTTCTCCACTCAGATATCCCATACCTTTACCTACGATTACATTTGATCAGTTGCATGGGGTTCTGAAATCTATAAACGTTAGGGAGGTAAGCGGTCTGGGTGATATTCTTCCGCGAGATTTAATGGAGTGTGCGTCTGAGTTGGCTCCGTTCCTCGTTCAATTTCTATCAATGCCTCAATATTAGTACTTTCATACAATGTTTCAAACGCGAATTAGTTCAACCTATTCAGAAGAAAGGTTGCCGCTCTGATCCTTCTAACTATCGCCTTATATCTCTCACTTGTATTCTGTCTTAGATCATTGAAACCCTTCTCAACTCTCATTTCTTGGATCATTTAAAATCCCATTCCCTTCTTTCTGATCATCAGTATGGCTTTCGACGTTCGAGGTCTACTGGTGATATACTTTCCTATCTCACAGATTTATGGTCTTCTGACCTTAGGGACCATGGGGAGACTTGTGTGGTATCGCTCGACATATCTAAGGCATCTGATCGGGTATAGCATGCTTCACTGTTTTCCAAGCTCCCCTCCTTTGGGTTTCCTCTTTCTCTTTGCTTACTTATATCTAGCTTTCTTTCTAATAGTTCCATTTCGGCTGTTGTTGATGGGGTGGCTTCTTCCTTTTCTATCAATAGGTGTATACCATAGGGTTCTGTCTTGCCTTCAGCTATATTGCTACTTTCCATTTATGATCTCAGCTGCTCATTCAAACTTTTCCATTCATATGACGATGAATCGACCCTCCATTCTTCTACTCATTTCATATCTGTTCCCTCTTTTGTATCTTGAGTTG
>SEYY01022874.1:32500-45000 GCA_009176605.1 Armadillidium nasatum | reverse complement strand
TTTTCAAAAAATTTTTGTATTTAATGTCTTGTTATCATTTGGAGATACAAATTGTCCAATAAATTTAATCAGCGTCATTTGTTTTAGGGTGCCGAATGATATTTCACCTTCGTCAGGCAACGCTCTTCTTATTATGCACTTTATGACATGTAGTATTTTAGTGAGAGGAACATGAAAATCGGAATATCATTTCATATATTTATAGTTTGCTCATCATCAATAACCTACTCTCAAAAATATTTGCGAGAGTTTCCTCTATTCTAATTATAATTAGTTTTATTCTTGTATTTTTACTATAATATTTTCTTATTCTGATGTTAGTTGTTGACAGTCACTGACAGGTGTCGCTTTCTGTATGTATATATTATTTTAATTATGCGATCATATACTCTCTCTTTATTTCCAATATGTATTTTTTTTATAAGCTGCTGTAAATAAGGAAGCCAACTCCTCTCTTTTTACTTTAAAAATGTTTTTTCCTTACTTTGAACAATTTTAATTAAACTTTTGTACCTCGTTTGTTAGTTCAAAGACTCATTCGGTAGAGTGTATTATACAGTACAACACTATACAAATATATACACTAACGTATACAGTAGGTCAGATAGATAGAGAGATTCGTAGACAAAACGGGGATAAGTCTCTTTTGCATTTGAGTTTAATTTTAAATTCAAACTTCAAAAACTATATTTTAATGAAGTTTCTCCTAAAAAGTTGCCTATTTTAAACATATAAGTTACCACGTCCTTAATTAATCAATTTTTTGAACAAATATTATCGTTTTTCCTGTAAAACTTTTATCAAGAAAATAAATAAAGACAAATATAAAAAAATATTTGCGATTATCAAAATAAACCTTTGTTATTTAAGAAGACATTTTAAATTTATTTAACTTTTTGGGCAGCAATAATATGAATTTCCGATTGTCCTAAATTTATAACACTAATCTAGAATACTATGTATAGTATGGTATAGATGGAATGGTACACAATTGGATTAAAGAGTGGTTAAAGAACAGAAGGCAGTGTGTATTACTTAATGGTAATAAGTCATTATGGGAAACGATGAAGAGTGGGGTCCCACAGGGTTCTGTGCTGGGACCACTTTTGTTCCTTATATATATAAATGATTTAGACAAAGGTCTTAAATGTAAGGTTTTGCTGATGATACCAAAGTGGTTACCTCAGTAAGGAATAATGATGGATGCATAAAGCTTCAAGGTGATCTAGGTAGGCTTCTTGGTTGGGCGGAGAGGTGGCAAATGAACTTTAATAGTAAAAAATGTAAAGTTCTTCATGTAGGTTACTCAAATGAAGGATTTAATTATGAAATGAATGGGGAGTGGCTTGAGACTGTGGATCAAGAAAAGGATTTAGATGTGATTATTAGCAGTAATCTGAAGGTGGGAGATCAATGTTTGGAAGCAAGGAATAGAGCTAATAAGATGTTAGGTATAATTAATCGCAATGTAGTTTACAAGAGCAAAGAGGTTATAAGCAAGCTATATAATAGCTATGTTAGGCCAGCATTAGAGTATTGTGCACAGGTTTGGGCTCCTCATTTAAGAAAAGACATAGATATGCTGGAGAGAGTACAACGTCGAGCAACAAGGATGATTTCTGGCTTTGAAAATAAGAGCTATGAAGAGAGGTTGAAGGAGTTAGGAATGTTCTCAGTTTGAAAGGAGATTTCTCAGAGGGGATATGATACAAGTTTACAAAGATATTTGCATCTGACAGTAATACAGAGATTGAAAAATACTTTATATTGGACCGTGGAAGAGTAACTAGAGGACATGATAAGAAAATTAAAAAGAAGCCATGCCATCTCGATCTAAGAAAATATTCTTTCAGTAATAGAGTTGTTAATTTTTGGAATGACTTGCCAGAAGAGATTGTTGACTGTGATTCTCTTGTCAAATTTAAAAAGGGGGCTAGATAGATTTATGGATGGTTTAGGTATTATATAATATAACTTGACTAAGCCATATTGGTGGGTATATATGAATTTTTAGATCAACAGATCAACCTATGACTAAGCCTAATGGCAGTTTTTTTGTAGTGGGTGATGGTTCATTGAATGCTGCATGTGTAGTTGGGCTTGGTTTTGCTTTTATCTTTGCATGAATGAACTGATAACTAGGGAAGGGATAGACCTAGTCTTTTGTGCATGTACTAGTATTGTAATTGTTATTATTTGTTTGGACTGAGACAGTCTCGATAGGCCCTTGTGGCTTCTAATTGTCTCTATTTTCTGTGGTCCTATGTTCCTATGTACTAAGATACTTTTACTATGAGAATAAAGCTCCCAGGTTAGCACTGTCTGTTCCAAAGCTAAGCTCTCCACTACCGTTCAAATTCAGGAAATAGAAATCGCAAATGTTTTCTTGAATTTATTTAGGAATAGTCATAATACCTTACCAATCTTGTCCAATTCTGTTGTGATGAGAAATTTGCTAACAGACACAACAGACGGGTTCCCCCATCCCCTTCCGACACCTGAGAGAAAGACACCTCATATATATATATATATATATATATATATATATATATATATATATATATATATATATATATATATATATATATAATATATATATATATATACAAGTGTGCAAGTGTGTACGATAGTAAGGGGGAAAGATGTGGCTACAAATAAAAAGAAAAAAAAAATGCATGTAATAATAATAATAATAGTAGCAGTAGTAGTAGTAAAGATGAGACTGGGTATTATTTTAAAGGACAAAAATGCTTCGTCATTCAAAATTGCAGATTCTATAAAGAGAATGAAATATTAGACCATCAAGACAATTTATATTTACTCATATATATATATATATATATATATATATATATATATATATATATATATATATATATATATATATATATATATATATATATATATATATATATATATATATATATATATATATATATATATATATATATATATATATATATATATATATATATATATATATATATATATTCGCATAAATGCTAACCTTAAGAACTATGGGGAGTCTTGTGTGATGGCGTTTGATATATCTGAGGCTTTTTTTTTTTTTTTTTTTTTTTTGTTACCAGATATGACACTCGTTGCTACTGTCTAAGCTCCCTTCTTTTGGGTTTCCTCCCAGATCGTTGTCACTTGTTGATAGAGTCTTCTACCTCCTTTCCTGCCAATTGTGATGTTCCACAGGATTCTATTCTATCTCCAACTTTATTCTTCCTTTTCATAACGATCTTCTCAACTTCACTTTTAACTCTGTTCACTCTGAAGCCGATGACTTAACTCTCTAGTCCTACTATTCTATTAATTTCAATTATGCTCCGTCTTTTACTTCTGGAGTTGTTTCTCGTCTTCAACGTTCCGATTCTGTTCTTGTAGAACTTGTCGGAATTTCACGATGAGGTCACCGCAAACTTGTGAAATCCTTTTCAAAAACACCTCCTAACTTTACTTTCTTTTTCGATGGCTCGACGCCTTACCTGTAAATAACATAAATATTGTTGGTCTCTTAGTATAAAAAATAAACTGTCTTGGAAACCACATATCACAATGATTGCAAAGGTGATCTCTAAGAAGCTGGGGATACTATTCAGGGTGCAAAAATTTTTTTCTTTTGAACAGTTATTCAATTTTATAAGGGTCTTATTGGTCCTTGTATGAATTGTATGAATTATTGTTCTGACATTTGGAAAGGCTTCGGTTCCTCCACTCTTTTGGATAGGGTTGAGTCTAAGGCTAAAAGACTAATACATTGTCCCCTACTTTCAAACTCTCTTGAATTTCTATGACTACGATATGGCTCTGGGGCTCTAATTTTTTCCTATATATAGGAAAAATATAGTGCGAACACTTGCTATTGCAGTATCTATAGGCACTACAATGGCAGGTGTTCGAGGGAACTGGCCTCTCACATTCTTCCACCATTGCTTCACTCTCGTAACACAAAGTGTTCATTGCTTCCACACGAATTTTGTGTGAATACTGGAGACCTCAGCCTTGCTCGTTGTAGTGCTTCCTTCTTTACAGCCACTTCTTTTCTGTGAACTCTCTACCATCATCTATTTTTCCTCCTTCATTTAATCTTGATCTCTTCAAGGTCTCCCTCTGTGCCCACCTGAACTTGAGAGATTTGCGTTAGGTTCGGAATTGGGTGAGTTTTCTTTTTCTCTTGTGTTGCATTTATGATCCTCACCGTCTTGAAAAGGGTTCAGCCCGTGAATGATGGTAAACTTATATATATATATATATATATATATATATATATATATATATATTATATATATATATATATATATATATATATATATATATATATATATATATATATATATATATATATATATATATATATATATATATATATATATATATATATATATTAAGCAGGAATATCTCGATAGTTTTCAATTATTCTCAAAAATATCGAATAACATACTGATGTGCCTCATACAGACAGGCACGTATTCTTTTGATCCGACAAAGTAAGCAATGAACCGTAAGGCTTTTAATTTTATAAAAAGGCTAAGTCATTATTTCGTTCTTAAAACTTCACAAAAATTTCTATAGTTAGATGATTGAATATGAAATTTAAAAAAAAAAAATTTTTTTGTGCCTTATTTTTCTTCCTTTTTTTTAAATTTTTTATTTTTTTAATTTTTAGAAAGTATCACCCTGTTTTTAATTTATAAACTTTCTTTTCACCTTTATACATTATTTTTAAAATAAATATAACTATAATGGTAATAATTGTCATTAGTTATTTTGTTCAGTAAGGGTTGATTGCGTTAGTAGTTTTCACAGTAATCGGCAACCCACTACCAGAGGGTGAAGTTGACAAATTTATCTCAGAGTAATTTATTTGAGAAATATATGCACTCAATAATAATTTTGATTTTTATAAAAAGTGATACATATTGACCATGCAATAATAATAATAATGATAATAATAATAATAATAATAATAATAATAATAATAATAATAATAATAATAATAATAATAATAATAATAGTGAATAATTATAAAAATAATAATAATAATGATAATGATAATAATAATAATAATAATAATAATAATAATAATAATAATAATAATAATAATAATAATAATAATAATAATAATATATTTCTCTCTCAGGTGTTTTTCTTTTTTACTTCTTTTCTTTGAATACAACATTTTTTCAATATTGTTTAAGTTAGAAAATGTTGTAATAATAATAATGAGTCAAGAAAATAATTACTCATTGAATGATTGCAACATCCATCTTAATTTGAGGTCCTATATTCAAGAACTAAAGTTCTCATCTTTCATGAGACTTGACTACAACATCAACTCCTACAGGACAGACGGAGAGTCTTTAAGTTATAGGTCCTTATTAACTATAGAGAAACTCGCAGATTTCAATGAGAAAATCTTATTACCAAATTATTTTATTTTTAACTTATTTTTAATCTTATTTTTAATGTAATATTTTATTAGTTTTCCGCCATTCACAAGTACAGGAACACGGAGGACTACGCACCCCGTATATAAGTCGTCGGCGAGTCTCGCTATAATTATAAGTTCCATATATATATATATATATATATATATATATATATATATATATATATATATATATATATATATATATATATATATATATATATATATATATATATATATATATATATATAATATATATATTATAAAGTCTTAAAGTGCAGAATATAAAAGCTGAGTATGAGCACAAGATGAACGAAAAAATGAATGAGCTGAATAAGGATGAATAAGGACAAAACCGTGATCCTGAGGATAAGGAGAAAGAAAGAAAGAAAGAAAGAAAGAGAGAGAGAGAGAGAGAGAGAGAGAGAGAGAGAGAGAGAGAGAGAGAGAGAGATAGATAGATAGATAGATAGAGAAAGAGAGAGAGAGAGAGATGGGTAAGGGATGAACAAAACATTCAGATCCATGGAAGAAGGATAGAAGAAGTTGACTCTGTTAAGTATCTTGGAAGTGTATTCGAGAGAGAAGGATGTGTGGATAGTGACATCACAAAGTAAATTAGCAAATATGGTAGATGTGTAGTTTTTTTTTATCCATTGCTAAAGGATGCGAACATACCTTTTACAGGTAAAGAAAATAATTTTTTTAAAATTCTGACACCAATATTGATGCATGGAGCGGAGTGTTGGACTACAACCATAAAGTCAAGAAGAAGGATACAGGCTTCTGGAATAAGACCCCTTAGAAGAATGCTGGGAAAGAGTAGAAGAGATAGGGTGAGAAATGAGCAAATTAGAGAAAGGGTGGAGGTTTGCCCTATCATAAATAAGATAGAAAAGACACAACTAAGGTGACTGGGTCACCTGGCAAGAATGGATGACTGCATGAAGGGTGGCGGAGAGGTGTTGAGAGTGAAGACCGGAGGGAAGAAGACCAAGACGAAGACCGAGGTGGAAGTGAAGTGGAAAGATGATGTGGATTTGATGCTTGGGAAACATGACTTCCCTGGCTTGGAAGAGCTGAGGAGGAGAAACGCATTTGCGAATGGAAAAAACTAGAGAGCGAGGCTTAACCGACTGAAAAAGCAGATAATGCCTATCTGGGAGCTGAAGAAGAATATATATATATATATATATATAATATATATATAATATATATATATATATATATATATATATAATATATATATATATATATACAGAGAGAGAGAGAGAGAGAGAGAGAGAGAGAGAGAGGGAGAGGGGGGCAGTGTGTGTGGGTGTGTGTGTGTGTGTGTGTGTGTGTGTGTGTGTGTGTGTGTGTGTGTGTGTGTGTGGTGCGCGCGCGATAGTGTGGCATGGCGTGTGTTAAAATATTTTAAGAAATAAGTATTTGTTAAAAATACACGATCCTGCAGTATTATCATCAAAAAATAATTATCACTGCAGAAAATGATGATGAAACATCACGTAAAAATAATATTTAAAGTAATTTTTTCTTTAAACTTTCTTGAATCACAAAAAAATGACTTGAATACAAACAATCAAACCTTTTCTTTGAATCGTCCAGTGCCTTTACCTAAACACACACACACACACACGCGCTTGCACATATATACACATTATATATATATATATATATATATATATATATATATATATATATATATATATATATATATATATATATATATATATATATTATATATATATATATAATATATATATATATATATATATATATATATATATTCTAATATTTGATAGTAAAATTCTTATATAAAAGGAAAAATACTTCTGAATAGACATAACAGAAACTGTTTCCAGGTACTCATTGTTGGGTTTTCTCTCATCAATAAATTTCTATAGAATTTGATTTTTTTTTGAAAATACGAATCTTTTTTTTAGACGTTTTCCATCCTTAAATAATAAAATAAAACGAAAAATATTTATAAGTATATGAATAAATAAATAAATAAAAATGAATCTGAAAAATGTTTTATAAGTTGAATAAATTAGGATAAGTTAGCAGCTGTTCAAAATGTTTTTCAAAATGTCTTCCAGTTATGTTCTGAAATGTTTAAAAAAAGGGATTTGAAATAATAGGAAAATTTTTCCAAAATTGGTCAATTTGTTCGGTCTCAGAACACGCATTCTTCACTACTTGAATTAATTCTTTTTCATTACTGCTCCTCTCTCTCTTTCTCACTTTCTTTCATTCTCTTTCTATTTCTCCTCTCTTTTTCTCACTTTTTTCACTCTCTTATTCTCTCTCTACATTTCTTACTTCTTCCATCCTCTCTTTCGTTTTCTCTTTCTCTTTTTCTCTCTATTTTCCAATTTCTCTTCCCATCTTTCTCAATTTCTTTACCTCCTATTCTTTCTCTCTCTACTTTTTTCACTTCTTCCATCTTCTCTTTCCTTTTATCTTTCTCTTTTTTCTCTCTATCTTCCAATTTCTCTTTCCATCTTTCTCAATTTCTTAATCTCCTATTTTCTCTCTCTCTCTCTCTCTCTCTCTCTCTCTCTCTCTCTCTCTCTCTCTCTCTCTCTCTCTCTCTCTCTTCCTTTCTTTCACATTATTTTGACTTCCAATAGTTTCATTTCTTCCATTCACTTTTCCTCATTACTTTTGCTTCGAACATCAAACATTCCTTCAATTCAGAAACATTTCCTTTAATTACATTTTTTTACCCACCTTTACTGTCTCAATTTTACCTTCCTTTACCTTCAGCCAAATGGTTAAATGGTCAAATGATTCAGAAACCAAGATTTCGGATACCGAATTGGATTTAAACGTTATTTCCTCTGTTTTTACCCACTGGGATTTAATATATTTTATTGTGTTCTTTGTCAACCTTTCTAAATAAAATAAATAATGGACTACATTTCTCCTACCTGATATATATATATATATATATATATATATATATATATATATATATATATATATATATATATATATATATATATATATATATATATATATATATATATATATATATATATATATATATATATATACATAGCTAGTAAGATTTGCTTAAAGGAAGATAATCTGAAGGTTTATAGATGGAAGGAGGTGTTCTGTCGAAGTAGGGATGGGTTCGAAAAGGAAAAAAGGAATGGAAGAACAGATAACGAAATCCTTTGACAAAGTCAAGTTGGAAATGATAGAGAGAGAGAGAGAGAGAGAGAGAGAGAGAGAGAGAGAGAGAGAGATAGAGAGAGAGAGAGAGAGAGAGAGAGAGAGAGATAGAGAGATAGATAGAGAGAGAGAGAGAGAGAGAGATAGTTCACAAATTGGGAAAAATTTTTACCTAAATAGATGAAAAATTTAATTTCCAATTTAATTCTGTACCATTGCTGAAAGATTGATGCTTTTTAATAATGCATTCAAGTTTAGATCTTTGATATTTGTAGATGTTAACATCCTTAGCCGGATGTTGATGTTGATGATGATACGGATGAGAATATTTTTAAAAAATGCAAGTCTTCCAATTTTATAATCAGAACGCTAAAGAAGATTTTATCTCTTAAAATCCATATATTACATGGATACTCTCAGGGATTTCTCTCAAATAGCCAGATGAGGATGCTCCTTCTTTTATAATAATATTATTATTATTATTATTATTATTATTATTATTATTCATTAATAGCAATAATAATAATAGTCAAACATAACGTAGAGCAAATTAATAAATGTCAAAGAATCAGTCAAAATTCACAACACAATTATAAATTTGAATGTTATTCTTACAACCCTGCATGTGGCCTAGCAATCCGTCAATCACAAGCCATCACTTATTCACTGGGAAATTTGCAGCTGTTTAACCAACGGATTTTGAAGTGTTTCTTCATTAGGGGACAGTTTGTAGTCAAGATATAACAAAGCAAGATTTTCAGAGTATTAGGATCACTGAATAATAATAATAATAATAATAATAATAATAATAATAATAATAATAATAATAATAATAATAATAATTAATAATAATAGTAATAGTAATAATTGAATTTCATAAATAATCTGTAATTTTCTTTGTTTATTCTTCGTATGTACTTAATGAATAGTCAGGCATGGGACATTGATCTAGAGAGAGAGAGAGAGAGAGAGAGAGAGAGAGAGAGAGAGAGAGAGAGAGAGAGAGAGAGAGAGAGAGAGAGAGAGAGAGAGAGAGAGAGAGAGAGAGAGAGAGAGAGAGAGAGAGAGAGAGAGATAAGGGAGAGAAATAGAGAGAGAGAGAGAGAGAGAGAGAGAGAGAGAGAGAGAGAGAGAGAGAGAATTGGTATTAACTCCTTATGTACTTCTTGCAAAATATCTTTTAATGTTGAAGAAAAACGTCACATGATTCATTGAAGCTCTTGGATATTTGTTGATAATTAAGCAAGCAAAATTCTCTCATTTTCTTAAGGTTCAAAGAATTTGAGACTAACTGCAAAGAATATCTGACTTTTTTTCGCATAAGCATTTCAATTTAAAATAGGAAAATGGAATGGTGAATTTATAAAAATAAATAGAGTTTAGATGATTGGATCATCACTACCGACTTAGATCAAACGCTTTATATTGTTACATAGATGAGTAAAAATATCAAATGGGTACCAACTACCAATTCGCTTTTTCGAAAGTATTACTGAAACGGTGCTTCTATAGTATGTGGTCTACAATTTTGAAAATGTAAATATATGGCAAGCGAACAATTTCTTCGTGGGTAAAGAGCTCAACTCAACCTTCAAATTGAAGGTGGTAGTGAAGATATAATTAATTTCCCCTTTATTGACCTCATATTATAAAGTAAACTCAAATTTACACAGCATAATAAATCAACAACGCTGAAAGGTTGTGACCTAACTTGCAATTTATTCTGATAAATTCAAATTTTTTTCCTACCATAAAAAATGAATGATTTCCTTTACCCCTCTCCCACTCTCAATAGGTATCTAAAATATAGAATTTTCAAAGTATCAACTTCAAAAAGCACTGTTGTACTTCACTTCTGTTCTGAACTTGAAGAAAAAAGTGTAACGAAACTCAGAGGATTAAGTGCCACACAAAGAGAAAGAAAGCGATGTGTATTGAACTGACTAGTAGTAGTATATAGGGCGCTTTCGGCAGATGCCAGATTCGAAAAATCTGGCAACCTAAGCCAGAACGGGTTTTTGATTTGCCATGCAAATCACTCAGCTCAAATTGATCTCACGCTCTTTCCTGACACCATTTTGGGGGGTTCAACCCATTGAAAGTCAAGTCTGGGGAAAGCCCCGTGAACCCCCCAAAATGTTATCAGGAAGTTGCCTGAGTTTGCAAAATCATTGCGTTCACCTCACTTTCTTTCCTGACCATTTTCTTTGCGGTTCAGTCCACCTGAAATTTTTCGAAGGTCTGGGGGTCCGTGGGTCCGTGAACCGACAAAGAAAATGTCAGGAAGGTCCCTGAGAATGCAGGATTGCACGCAAATGCAGAAAAGACCGTTAGGGACAGGTTGCCAGATTTTTCGAATCTGGCATCTGCCGAAAGCGCCCTATATACTACTCTGACTACTCCCCGTTTACCCCGTTTTCACCCAGGATAAAAAACTGAACTAAATGTTAGTGCATCGTGGTAAAGCGAATCAGATAAACTCTATATTCTATTAAATTATTTCGATAATTATAATTAGGGTATATATATATATATATATATATATATATATATATATATATATATATATATATATATATATATATATATATATATATATATATATATATATATATATATATATAAGCAAGTATTAGAAGCACATATCTCGTGAAGTTAAAATATACAAAATTTTTAAATCTATACGAAGAATCGAATCCTGACCTCTAAGCTGCATGGTAAGACAGAGCGTTACCTCTGTACCATGACAGTTCAAAAGGATATCTCAAAGAGAAAGCTCATAAACAACTTGTCATGCAGGCCACCTCAAAGGACTCCCCCGACTGCACTCTGACATAGGGCAACGCTGTCAGTTACTATCATCTTTCTCTCACAGACTATTAAATATAAGCAAGTATTAAAACCACATAGCTCGTGGAGTTAAATATACAAACTTTTTAAGTCTGCTATACGAGGAATCTAACCTTGGCCTCTAACTTAAATAAAAAATATATAAACTTAAAAAGTTTGTATATTTTAACTCCAACAGCTTTTAGTTTTAATACTTGCTTATATTTAATAGTCTGTGAGAGAAAGAGGATAGTATTTGACCCCGTTGCCCTATGCGAGAGTGCAGTCGGGGGAGTCCTTTGAGATGGCCTGCATGACAAGTTGTTTATGAGCTTTCTCTTTCAGATTACTTTTTGAACTGTCGTGGTACAGAGGTAAAACTCTGTCAAACCTACTTAGAGCTCAGGGTTAAATTCCTCACATAGAAAGCTTAAAAAGTTTATATATATATATATATATATATATATATATATATATATATATATATATATATATATATATATATATATATATATATATATATATATATATATATATATATATATATATATATATATATATATATATATATATATATATATATATATATATATATATATATATATATATATATATATATATATATATATATATATATATATATATATATATATATATGATTCGAGTGGCATTAGGTAGGCTATGGAAAAAGCAATCACTAATATCAAAGATTCAATGCTGCACAAGAGACGAAGTATTTTTTATTTTTATTTTTTTTACCGAGATTTACGAGTTGAGATTTGCAGCTTGCATAATTTGTTCGAAGTTGCATCTCATTCTTCCTTCTTTCCAGTCACTTCTCTCTTCTTTTTTCCTACATTTGATCAGTCGTCACCTATGAAAAGTTTGTTATTAAATTTGAGAGCATGAGTGAGACTCTTGAAAACTTTTCATATTTCACAGCTTTCCTTCAATACAGAGTTTTGTGAGTGAATATATATATATATATATATATATATATATATATATATATATATATATATATATATATATATATATATATATATAT
>SEYY01022874.1:17500-22500 GCA_009176605.1 Armadillidium nasatum | reverse complement strand
TTAAATCGTTAAGTGAATAGACATTTCTTATCTTGAGAGATTAAAAAAACATGTAAAGACAAGTTGTATTAAGTTTGTTGAATAGATGCTAAAATACAAAAATGTCTTCAGAGTTACCAAGGTCGCGAGAAGCAAACCTGATGGAGGATTAAACTTTAAATAAGATTTGTAAGAGCAACGTAGGCGGCAGATCAGGGTCATAGTAGGAGAGGTGGAAGTGCGGGTTTGAAAAAAGTTGGATTCACTGAAATTCATATTAACTATTTATTTAAACGTCAGGGTATACTACCACTACTACTACCACTACTACTACTGCTACTACTACTACCACTACTACTACTACTACTACTACTACTACTACTACTATAATAATAATAATAATAATAATAATAATAATAATAAGTATATAAACATGTAAAGTTATAATAATGATTATGTATGTATGTAACGTAAGACTTTGTAAATAAACTTAAAAGTTCTTAAAAGTTTTTCTAAACCCATTTCAGTGCTAAACTTTTTAATGAAAAGAAATGGAAATATCACACACAGACAAGAGAAGAAAATTAATAAAGGAAAAATGTTTGTCAAAGTCAGAATTTTGGAAGTCTTGATCCAAGAAGAATAAATTCAAAGAGCACCAATCCAAGAAGTACAAATTCACATATCTAAGTAGTATAGATTCAAGGAATGTAAGTCGAGGAAGCACAAATTCAAAGACCATAATCTTAAGAAGCAAAATTCAAAGGAACACATTTGCAAAACTCACAAACCCAAAGAGAGTAAATCCAAGAAGCAAAAAATTGAAGAACAAATTATAATATCAGTATTTTAAAGAGCTTAAATTCATGAATCATAAAGAGCAAAGATTCAAGAAGCACAAAGTCAGAAATTCAAGGAACACAAATTCAAGAAACATTGATCCAAACTCACAAGACACAAATTCTTGAATAACAAATTAAAGAAACATAAATCTAAAAAAAACTACTTTTTGTATAGTAACATAACATATGTAGCATAACATAACATATAATTTATTTAGTAACATGTAATAACATAATCTTTTATTTCACTTCACTTAATTGGGGCTCTTAGTAATTTAATTGCTATTATTTTTAGTTATGTACAGAAGGAAGCAATTAAGAATAAAGTTAAAATAAAACTTTTGAAAAAATTAAAATTTAACACTAAATTTAGAATATATTTATGATGAAAAGAAAATTAAACTTAGGAAGAAACAATATTTCCCCATTACGGACTGTTATATCTCATCCCAGTCTCAGAAAATGTAATTTAAGTTTAAAGAAAAAACTACTACAAATATTTACTAAGCTACCTTACCTAACTAGGGTTTACTATCATTTATATAAAAATTATAATTTAGTTAACCTGAATTATCTTTAATTAACACATTTTTTTGTCGCAGGTAATCTAATACCTTTCCTTCTTCTTCTTCTTCTTCTTCTTCTTCTTCTTCTTCTTCTTCTCTTTCCATTGCAAAGAGATTTAAAGAAATAAAAGTTATTATAGATCCTACTTAAGTATTCAGAGTAGAAACGCTCACTTAATTATTAAATCTATCATTATATATATATTTTTTATGAGTTCTTAGTCTTTTTCTTTAAATAAAAAAAAAATAAATAAAAAAAATAAAAAAATAAAAATAGACTTTCCTCATACGCTGTTCAAGATCAAAGATAAAATGGGAAATATATTTTCGTTTTGGCTAAATCCCAAGTGCAAATTGGAGCTACAAGTTCAAATACCTCTTTCTTTGTCTGCTCCTCTCTCTCTCTCTCTCTCTCTCTCTCTCTCTCTCTCTCTCTCTCTCTATCTATATATATATATATATATATATATATATATATATATATATATATATATATATATATATATATATATATATATATATATATATATATATATATATATATATATATATATATATATATATATATATATATATATATATATATATATATATATATATATATATATATATATATATATATATATATATATATATATATATATATATATATATATATAGAGAGAGAGAGAGAGAGAGAGAGAGAGAAGAGAGAGAGAGAGAGAGAGAGAGAGAGAGAGAGAGAATATATATATATATATATATATATATATATATATATATATATATATATATATATATATATATATATTGGTGGGTAGAAGCCAAAAGACTACTGAATTCCTCCACAGTTCTGGAGAAATGAACAACATGAACAAAATTAAAAGCTAAAAATTAATACACAGAATTTGAAGATTTGCAAGTCAAAATAAGTTGGGAAAATAGAAAAAGAGAGTGTGTTCCAGACTTTACCAGTAGAGTATATGTAGGAATGAGGACAGCGGTTAAGTCCGGGCATACTACTACCATGTTCTCTCTTCCCAAGATAGAAATTCAAAAAAGATCTAAGGTCAGTTTCTCCAAGGCCTCCCTCCTAGCATGAGTTATCGCAGATGGATGGGATATCTATCAAAGATAGATAAAATAAACTTGAAAGGAGTAATGAAGGACAGTTTGGATAGGTGATGAAGCGAAAACGAGTAGGCCATTTATAAAAAGTAGCTAAAAAAATTGGGAATATTACAGAACCTTGTGGAATCTCGCTATTGAGAGATTTAAAATATGGACAACACTCGTCTACAACAGCTGCTATGGAAAACCCCCCAAAAATCAAAGTGTTACACAGAGAGAATGACAGATACCAAGAGAGGAAAGGTTTGAAATCTAAACTTTGTGTCAGATTCTATCGAAAGCTTTCGTTATCTTTTAAGTCTAATATTCTTTCGTTACAGAAAAGGTTTACAGAAATTCCGAAGTACAGAGAACCATGAGTCAACACTGCTTCCGGAAGTCATCCTGGCGATTGGAGATAATATTAGAGAATTTATGATGTTTCCAAATATTTCCATTAAAGAGAGATTCGAAAACTGTAGAAAGTATTGAGGTTAAAGAAATATGACAATGGCTAGAGGTTTGAGAGCCACCCTCTTTTTCTGGGCAGGTTTAATGAGTGCAATATTCCGTCAAGGAAGGGTTGAAGTTGATAAGCATAAAAGAAATAGTTTTTCATGGCAGGATGCATGCTCAAAATCACAAGCTTAAAGAACCTCATATGAGATTCTGTCAGGACTGTACACCTTCTTAGCAATTAGATCAAAGATAGCAGATTTTACATCTTTAGAAGAAATTAAGAATATAAACGTTAATAAGTTTTAGAGGGTGAAGAAAAATAAATAACTTCAGAATTGTCTAAGGTGAAATTAGAATCAAATATATAAGCAAAGAGTACAGCTTTAGCAGAAGATAAGATAGTTGTAATGCTGTCGAAAGAAATTAGACAGGAAAGAGGAAGAAACAACTTGGAGTAGGAATTGTTTTTCATTATTAATTTTTTTTTGTTATTTTATTTATTTATTTATTTAGTTTTTATTTTTTGCAAAATGACGAAAAGAGCGTAAAGAAGAGGAACCAGAAAGCTTCTGTATTTTCGACTGAGAAAAGAGTTGCTAGTTACGGAGGAGGGATTTTATTCGATATTAGTATGAAAAAAAGATGTATGAAACTCTTGAGTTTGAAAACGACGGTAATTCCCTAAGTCAATTAATTGGGGCGAACAACACGATAACAGGCACAGCTAATCCAAGGTTCGCGAGTTTTAGTTGAAGGGAAAGAGTATGGAATGAAATCCTCCAAATTGGAAATAAATCACTTAATCAACTTGGTTATGCGCTCTGCTCACTCTGAAGGATTCCTCTCACTAGATCAATAATATATTATCATTCCATGTGAAATTAAAGAAATTTGACAGCAAGTTCGAACAAATTTGCTGCACTGAAGTGCCAAATAATTTTCCACGCAGTAGGCGAAGTCTTTTTTCATGGAGAAGACTCGAAGAGATTGAACAGAATACAGAGATAAGAAGGTGATCGGAGAAGCGAAGAGGTAGAATGATTTTAAAAGTATCAGAAGAAGGATTATAAGTTAAAAACAGATCTTATTAAATACATTAAATACATCTCAAAGGCTATTGGGGATGCGAATAGGAAATTGTGTCCTCTGTCCAAAGTTTCTTTGAGTAAAAATGGAAGGCAAATTTACCGGTTGTATTATATGAGAACTAGAGAAAAATCACTGGCGTTAGTGAACATTGAAATCCTCTAAGACGATAATTTCAGATAAAGGATAAGAAGAGAGAATGTGTTCTGTTTTGAAGTTTAGGCGTTCTAAGAATTTTAGGTAGTGAGAAGAGTTTGAAGATTAAAAAGAACAAATTAATTTAGTAGAAGACTGAAAGATATTCTAATCTATAAGGTGAAAAATTCGGAAGACTCCAAATTAGAAATACGAGAACAAACAACATCGTTACTCACATATTCACAACAACAAACTTTGGCTGAAAATTGAGGATAAAGACAATAAGAGGGCTTAAAAAAAAAAAAAAAAAAAAAAAAAAAAAAAAAAACATTTGAACGCCCAAACCCCTGAGTTTCAGTCAAACAAGATGTGAGGTTTAAAAGAGGAGGGGTGGTGTTCAACATCAAAAATATGCATAAAGACTGCGATTGATATAGAAATTGAGGAAAAATAAGACAATATACAGTGCATGCCGGCAGTAAAATCTCGTTGTTTCAAACCCATCAACGGAAGCCGCTAATTCCCAAGTATTAACTGGACAAAGGATGAGTGGAAGAGGGACATTTACGTTCCATATATATATATATATATATATATATATATATATATATATATATATATATATATATATATATATATATATATATATATATATATATATATATATATATATATATATATATATATATATATATATATATATATATATATATATATATATATATATATATATATATATATATATATATATATATATATATATATATATATATATATATATATATATATATATATATATATATATATATATATATATATATATATATATATTAGTAATGCT
>SEYY01022872.1:47500-49117 GCA_009176605.1 Armadillidium nasatum | reverse complement strand
ATATATATATATATAAATAACTTTCTTTCTCCTATCACTCTTGCTATTTTTCATTCAGCTCGGAATAGTTGCAGAGATGTTCTTCTGACGGACTAAGCATACTTTCATTAAAAGGAAGTGCGCTGACCTCCATGGTTCTTTTACTGATAAAAATTTCTGGCCCCTTGCCAAAAATATATCTAATAACTTCTGTAAATCTTCTTTTCCTCCTTTTATTCGATCTGATGGTCCTGTAGCTAATACTCCTTCTGAAAAGGCTAATCTCTTTGTCCTCCTTTTTTTCATTTAATTCCACCCTGCACGATTTTGGCATCAATCTTTCTATTCCTTCTCCTCTCAGACTTTCCATGTTTCTACATGTGATTACTTATGATCGGGGGCCTGTGATCCTGAAATCTATGAACGTCAGGAAGACCAGTGGCTCGGATAGCATTATCCCTCGCGTTTTGAGGGAGTGTGCTTCAGAGTTAGCGCCTGTCCTCGTTCAGCTCTACTCTCTTGCCTTAATACTAATACTTTTCCTCAGAGCTGGAAGCGCGCATATATTCAGCCGATCCCGAAAAAAGGTAGCCGCTTTGACCCTTCCAACTATCGACCTATTGCTCTCATTTGTGTTCTATCTAAAATTTTTGAAACTCTCCTCAACTCTCTTTTCCTGGACCATTTGAAATCTCATTCTCTTCTCTCAGATCATCAGTATGGCTATGGACGCTCGAGGTCAACTGGTGACATACTTTCCTATCCCACTGATTTATGGTCTATTGCTCTTAGGGACTTTGGGGAGTCTTGTGTGGTGTCGCTTGATATATCCAGAGCCTTTGATCGGGTATTGCATGCGTCCCTGCTCTCTAAGCTCCCTTCCTTTGGGTTTTCTCCTTCTCTTTGCTTACTCCTGTCTAGTTTTCTTTCAGATCGTTCCATTTCGGAACTTTTAGATGGAGCGACCTCTTCTTCCTTTCCTGTCAATTGTGGTGTTCCTCAGAGTTCTGTTTTATCTCCAACTTTATTCTTACTTTTCATTAACGACCTTCTCAACTGCACATCTAACTCTGTTCACTTTTATGCTGATGACTCAACTCTCCATTCTTCTACTCGTTTCAAATCTGCTTCCTCTTTTGCTTCTAGAGTTCATTCTTGTCTTCAACTTTCAGATTCTATTATTACTAATCTGGATGGGATTTCTCGGTGGGGTCATAGCAACCTTGTGAAATTCGACTCTTTAAAAACTCAACTTCCTCACATCTCCCTTTCCAGAACACCTCCCAACTTTCATATCTTCTTCGATGGCTCTCCCATCTCACCTGTAAATAACATTAACATTCTTGGTCTTAACATAAACACTAAATTGTCTTGGAAACCACATATCACAATGGTTGCAAAGGCGGCCTCTAGGAAGCTGGGAATACTGTTCAGATTGTGAGAATTTTTTCCTTCTGAGCAGTTACTCATATAAGTAAGGGTTTCATTCGCCCTTGTATTTAGTACCGTTCTCACATTTGAGGGGGCTCCTTTCCTATTCTCTTCTGGATAGGGTTGAGTCTAAGGCTAAAAGATTAATTAACTGTCAGCTACTTTCAAACTCTCTTGACCTTCTATCTCTGTGACGTGACGTTGGCA
>SEYY01022872.1:5000-7500 GCA_009176605.1 Armadillidium nasatum | reverse complement strand
ACTTTAAAACCTTTCCTATTTCCAGACTCGAAAACACTTTTAAAGACTAATATCATATTCCTCTATTGATTACATTTTCATCGTCAACAAAATGCAAGTAAAGGTCCCATAAGCTTAACCCCCCCCCCTCCTTCCCTCAGCTCTTCTTACTATCAAGTTGCCTAACATCCTCAGGACAAATGTGACATTGTATCCTTTAAGAAATTTGTACTCTTTCTAGGAAATTTGCTGTTCAGTTTAATTAAATACTATTAAAAATTATTGTTATTAGTGTCATTATACTAGTGGTATGGTGTTTTTTAGTCTAAGGTTCCCTGTGTATTAGGTGTGGCAATGAATATTGCGTTACCTATTTGATTTCTGTATTTATTTTTTGTATTGCTCTACCCATTTGATATGTGTATCTAAATTTATGTATTACCTCAACCTATTTGACTTGTGTATCTAGATTTATGTATTGTCTTACCTATTTGATTGTGTATCTAGATTTATGTATTGCCTTATCTATTTGACTTGTGTATCTGGTTTTATGTATTGCCTTAACTATTTAACTTGTGTATATAGATTTATGCGTTTATTTGTACTAGAGATTTTATTTTCTGGAGAAATTTTGTCCAAAATTTTCAAAGATTCTGTCGCACATTCATCTTCGAACCTTCAACAATTGTTCTCTGCTCTTCCCCTTAATGACAGCTGCTCCTTTTTTGTCTTTCATTTATGGTTGTCCATTTCTTCCGCAATACAATAATCAACACGTCTTGTATAAAGTCCCTAAATCAGTTTGCCATGTGTAAAGTTCCAAAATATAATAGAATTGGTTGAAGTGGTTTAATACGCGATTTTGATTCCTTTTACTGAAACTTTGAAAAACTTTAACAGAAAAGTTTCTTTCCTCGTGATGATATATATATATATATATATATATATATATATATATATATATATATATATATATATATATATATATATATATATATATATATATATATATATATATATATATATATATATTATATATATATATATATATATATATATATATATATATATATATATATATATATATATATATATATATATATATATATATATATATATATATATATATATATATATATATATATATATATATATATATATATATATATATATATATATATATATATATATATATATATATATATATATATATATATATATATATATATATATATATATATATATATATATATATATATATATACAACAGATGAATGTTGAATGTTATAAAATGAGAAAACCTTATGTCATCGTCGTCAACCTTGACGAGATGAATTGAAATCTTTTTTTCTTCTCTCCTTTAAGGGGAATAAGTTGGACCTTCGCGATCAGGTTTGGAAGAATCCTAAAATATGACCAAATTTTGACCTTGAATTTAGTATCACTGTAAATTATGAGCCTAAAATATTTTGATAATTCCCTTAAAAGTATATATATATATATATATATATATATATATATATATATATATATATATATATATATATATATATATATATATATATATATATATATATATATATATATATATATATATATATATATATATATATATATATATATATATATATATATATATATATATATATATATATATATATATATATATATATATATATATATATATATATATATATATATATATATATATATATATATATATACATAGTATATGTGTGTGCGTGTGCGTGTGAGAAAGAGTGTGTGATAGTGAGTGCTTGCTCATATGTGTGTGCGTATGTGTGTGTTTTAGTTTCTTTTTGATTTATTTTTAAATATTGTTTTAAATGTTGTAACCTTGATCAATGTCTTCAATGTTGGCGAGATTAAGAGATTTGTCTCTTAGAGTTATGGTGGTAATCCTAAATCAGTTCATATTTTCTCTGCAAGCAAATAAGGACAAAAAGACAGGTTATGGATAAAAAAAAAGGACAATTCTTGTTCTACTGTCAACCAATTTATTTAAAAAAAAAAAAAGAAGAAAAAAAAATCCGTGCGCATAAATACGATTTAGTAAAAATAATTGAACTGTAATGAATAATTAATTATCATTACTGATAAAAATGATTATTAATAAAAAAAAAAAAAACTAGAAAGAAATTTAATAAGCTAATTAATTAGTATATAATTAAATAAAAATCATATGCAAAGATTGAACAAAGTCAAAAACAATTTAAAAATAGTGAAATGAGATTCTAGAGTGAAATATTTTTCTAGAAAACGTTACATAATACTAACATGATAAACTAATTACTAAGGCACACACACGCGCACACACACACACACACACACACACATTATATATATATATATATATATATATATATATATATATATATATATATATATATATATATATATATATATATATATATATATATATATATATATATATATATATATATATATATATATATATATATATATATATATATATATATATATATATATATATATATAT
>SEYY01022871.1:42500-45000 GCA_009176605.1 Armadillidium nasatum | reverse complement strand
AAAAATTTTAAAAAATATAAAAAAAAATAAAAAGGGAAAATGTGATGAAATTGGGAAAAAAATAAAATCATTAATTTTAATTAGTAAAAATTTGGGACAAATATTTTCCTATGTGGAAATTATATGTAAATAGAATATCTCAAAATAGAAATGGAGAAATATGAAGATTTGTAATTATATTTGTAATTTTTAATGATGCCTAGAAACGATACACACATATACACACACACACATACACTATATATTATATATAAATATATATATATATATATATATATATATATATATATATATATATATATATATATATATATATATATATATATATATATATATATATATATATATATATATATATATATATATATATATATATATATATATATATATATATATATATATATATATATATATATATATATATATATATATATATATATATATATATATATATATATATATATATATATATATATATATATATATATATATATATATATATATATATATATATATATATATATATATATATAAAAATAGGGGGAGGATGTAGCGCCATCCGAAGCGATGAAAGTACCCCCCACTGGGCTTAACCGCGGAGTGATAGGGTGGGCTAGACCTTCCCCTTTCACTCCGTTGCCCTTTGGTTCGTTCCTTTTCGCGTTTCACCTTCTCAGAGGGTCTCTAGTGTACCCTCGTCTCACATGGGAGTGTCTATGCTCCCACTTCTCCTTCCCCCAACTCCCTTCTCACGTTCCTACAAATTTACAAGCGCTTACACCTACATTACCTTTAATATGCAAAACAAAAATGGCGAAACGAAGAACTGCCTCGGAGATGCTACGAGGGGCGGCATCCAAAGAATGCCCCTCATCCACTCCTTCCCCATCACCACTTGGGAGTTGGTGGCCTCCGGTGATGGGGTTGGTGCCACCAAGACCTCTATGCCGGCTTGCCCTGGTGCACGATCTTCTTTTTTCATAAACTTTTGCAACATTCGCGGTCTCTTTACTAATTTCCACTTTGTCGAACACCACCTCTCTTCTTCTAGACCTTATCTCTTATTCTTAACCGAAACTCAGGTGTCTGAGTGCTCTGACAGCAAGCCCTACTCTGTTTCCTCCTACTGTCTCTATTCTCAATTTTCATCCAAAGGCGGATGTTGCGCTTATGTGCGCAACGATGTTGTCTGTTCTCGTGTTTCTAATTTGGAGTCTTCTGAATTCTCTACCTTATGGCTTAAACTTTCTTGCAACTCTACAACTAAATTTATCTGTTCTGTCTACTTATCTCCTAACTCTACTGACTATCCAAAATTCTTCGACTATCTTAACTCCAAAATAGAACACATTCTTTCTTCTTCTCCCTTCTCCGAAATCATCAAATTAGGTGATTTCAATGTTCACCACCGCCAATGGCTTTCATCTAGTTCTCACGATCCAGCTGGTGAACTCGCCTTCCAATTTTCTATCCAGAACAACCTTGAGCAGTTGGTGCATCTCCCTACCCGTATCCCTGATCGCCTTGGTGATGAACCCAACATACTTGATCTTTTCCTAACTTCTTATCCTTCTCCTTACACTGTTAAACTCTTTCCTCCTCTGGGTTCATCCGATCACCTTCTTATCTCTGTATCTTGTCCTGTCTCTTCAAGTCTTCCGCAAGAACGGCCCCCGCCTTCGGCGAGGAGACGTTTCTGGCATTTCGGTGCCACTAACTGGTCTGACTTGCGGTTGTACTTCTCTGATTTTCCATGGAATGATTACTGTTTCCATGGGAGGGGTCCCTCTGAGTGTGCTGAGCGCATAACCGAGGTGATTCTCTCTGGCATGGAGGCGTACATTCCATATTCTTTCCCTTCTACTAAACCTAACAAACCTTGGTTTAACTCTGCTTGTTCTCGTGCTATCCGCCACAGGGACGCTGCCTTCAGGGATTACCGTCGTCTTCAAACTCCAGAAACTCATGCAATCTTATATTTCATCCCGGAATCGTGCAAAATCTATTCTCCGTAATACTAAAAACTCCTTTCTCCGCTCAAAATGCAACAATCTTTCTGGCTCTACATCCTCACGCCCTTTCTGGCATTTTGCAAAAAATGTCAACTCTAACTTTGCTTCTTCCTCTTTCCCTCCTTTAGTATCTTCTGACGGTACAACTGCCGTTTTGCCTTCCTCTAAAGCTGAACTCTTTGCTCAAACTTTTGCTTCTAATTCAACCTTAGACGATTCCGGAGCTGTTCCTTCTCCTCCAACCCCCTCCAACTCATTTATGCCTAAAATTATAATTTCTTCTAAAGACGTCATTTCTGCTCTCTCTGAGCTTAACACTAAGAAGGCGTACGGTCCTGACGGTATCCCTCCTGTGGTTCTCAAAACTTGTGCTTCCGAGCTTGCACCCTGCCTTGGTAAACTTTTTCGTCTTTGTCTTTCTACTTCAACCTTCCCTTCTTGCTGGAAACGTGCGCTCATTCAGCCTGTTCCGAAGAAGGGGGACCCCT
>SEYY01022871.1:27500-32500 GCA_009176605.1 Armadillidium nasatum | reverse complement strand
GTTCTGTCTCTTCAAGTCTTCCGCAAGAACGGCCCCCGCCTTCGGCGAGGAGACGTCTGTGGCACTTCGGTGCTGCTAACTGGTCAGACTTGCGGTTGTACTTCTCTGATTTCCCATGGAATGATTATTGCTTTCGTGGGAGGGGTCCCTCGGAGTGTGCCGAGCGTATAACCGAGGTGATTCTCTCTGGCATGGAAGCGTACATTCCATATTCTTTCCCTTCTACTAAACCTAACAAACCTTGGTTTAACTCTGCTTGTTCTCGCGCTATCCGCCGCAGGGATACTGCCTTCAGAGATTACCGTCGTCTTCAAACTCCTGAAACTCATGCTACTTATATTTCATCCCGGAATCGTGCAAAATCTATTCTTCGAGATACCAAAAACTCTTTTCTCCGCCGCAAATGCAATAATCTTTCTGGTTCTTCTTCATCTCGCTCCTTTCTGGCATTTCGCAAAAAAATGTCAACTCTAACTTTGCTTCTTCCTCTTTCCCTCCTCTAGTCTCTTCTGATGGCACAACTGCCATTTTACCTTCTACTAAAGCTGAACTCTTCGCCAAACCTTTGCCTCTAACTCTACCTTGGACGATTCCGGAGCTATTCCTCCTCCTTACAACCCCCTCCAACTCATTTATGCCTAACATTGTAATTTCTTCTAAAGATGTCATTTCTGCTCTCTCTGAGCTTAACACTAAGAAGGCGTATGGTCCTGATGGTATTCCTCCTGCGGTTCTCAAAACTTGTGCTTCTGAGCTTGCACCCTGCCTTGGTAAACTATTTCGTCTTTGCCTTTCTACTTCGATCTTCCCTTCTTGTTGGAAACGTGCGCTCTCATTCAACCTGTACCGAAGAAGGGGGACCCTTCTCAACCCTCTAACTATCGTCCAATTTCTTTAACCTCCGTTCTTTCTAAAGTTTTCGAATCTATCCTTAACAGGAAGATTTGGAAACATCTCAATTCTTCCAATCTTATCTCTGATCGCCAGTATGGCTTTCGTAAAGGACGTTCTACTGGTGATCTTCTTTCCCTACTTTCTGACTCTTGGTCCTCCGCTCTTCGGGGTTTCGGTGAATCTTTCGCTGTGGCGCTAGACATATCGAAAGCTTTCGATAGAGTCTGGCACAAAGCTTTGATTTCCAAACTTCCCTCTTTCGGAATCTATTCTTCTCTCTGTGACCTCCTATCTAATTTCCTTTCTGGTCGTTCTATAGCAGCTGTTGTAGACGGCCACCGTTCCTCCTATAAATCTATAAATAGTGGTGTTCCTCAAGGATCTGTCCTTTCTCCAACTCTTTTTCTAATTTTCATCAATGATCTTCTCTCTATTACTTCGTCTCCTATACACTCCTATGCCGATGATTCCACCCTTCATTATTCCTTTCAATTTGAAAGACGTCCCTCCCAACAGCAGTTATTAGACGCATAAAGGATTGCCTTGGAGCAACTGACCTCTGATCTATCTCTCATTTCAAATTGGGGCAGAGAAAACATGGTCGTTTTCAATGCCTCAAAAACTCAATTCCTCCATCTTTCTACTCGACACAATATTCCTCACAACTATGACATCTTCTTCGAAAACACTCAACTCAAACCTTCATCTGTTCTCAATATTCTCGGTGTTTCTTTTTCTCGTGATCTTTCTTGGAAAGATCACATTATTTCTCTCTCTAAACAAGCTTCTAAGAGGTTGGGTGTTCTGTGGCGCCTTCGTAGTTTTTTTACGCCACCCCAGTTGCTTGCTCTGTATAGGGGTGTTGTTCGCCCCTGTATGGAGTACGCCTCGCATATCTGGGGTGGGTCCACACATACAGCTCATCTTGAAAAGGTGGAGTCTAGGGCTTTTCGTCTTATCAACTCTCCTGCTCTTACTAACTCTCTCCAAACTCTTTCTTCCCGTCGAATTGTTGCGTCACTCTCTCTTTACTATCGCTATTACAACGGACATTGCTCTTCTGAACTCTCACGTCGCATACCTCCTCCACTGAGAAGGGCTCGTGCGACACGTCTTTCTACACAGTCTCATCCTTTCTCTGTCCAACTCTCCGACCCCAGACTTAACCGCTATGCTCAATCTTACATGTACTCTACTGGTAAATTCTGGAACACACTTCCTTTATCTGTTTTCCCAACTTCCTTTGACTTGCACACTTTTAAACGCCGTGTATCGGGTCATGTCGGCCATTAGCGACCCCGAATCTTGATTGCTTCCCAACTCCGGTGGATATTGGTAGGCCTTGGGCCTTTGCCCACCGGAGGAGATATATATATATATATATATATATATATATATATATATATATATATATATATATATATATATATATATATATATATATATATATATATATATATATATATATATATATATATATATATATATATATATATATATATATATATATATATATATATATATATATATATATATATATATATATATATATATATATATATATATATATATATATATATATATATATATATATATATATATATATATATATATATATATATATATATATATATATATATATATATATATATATATATATATATATATATATATATATATATATATATATATATATATATATATATATATATATATATATATATATATATATATATATATATATATATATATATATATATATATATATATATATATATATATATATATATATATATATATATATATATATATGTATATATATATATATATATATATATATATATATATATATATATATATATATATATATATATATATATATATATATATATATATATATATATATATATATATATATATATATATATATATATATATATATATATATATATATATATATATATATATATATATATATATATATATATATATATATATATATATATATATATATATATATATATATATATATATATATATATATATATATATATATATATATATATATATATATATATATATATATATATATGTAAGTATGTATAACCGGTGGAATTTATTAAGGAATAAGCATTTCAGTATGTCAAGTGTCAAACTTGAATAAAGAATTACTGAGAATATTTGGGACTTTGAATTACATTACCTCTACTAAAATGAGCTCATATGAACAGCATCTTTGTAATAGTGTTGTTATAAGTATAGTAATGAAACAATTTGGATGCTGGAAAAAGACTGTCTAGCGGCGTTAAAATTTGGAGAGATAAGAAAAGGAAAACTTTTAAATAAACTTTTTTAATAATAGCTGTTAGTGGGATATTAACTCAAGATGCAACATAAGGAATCCAAACAGAGAGAGGTAAAAAACAAAGGGGTGTGGTATGAATATGTTTATAAGACTCTTCCGAATCTATAACAACTAACATTTCTAACACACACATACACATACACATATATATATATATATATATATATATATATATATATATATATATATATATATATATATATATATATATATATATATATATATATTTTAATGTATGTAATATGTAATATACACGAAATGAAATCAGAGCTATAGATAGATGTCATTTGCAATTTGCAGTTCCTTATCATGATTTTTTTCAAAATAATTAACTATTACATGATATTCATCATCGTAAAAGTGTATAAGATTGAAAAAAGCGAGACACTAATATAAAGAAATCTAAAGATAATAGCAGTTACTATAAAACTACACGAAATGAAATCAGAGCTATAGATAGATGTTGTCAGTATAGAGATTAGAAACTAAAGATTTGTATCAAAATCTATAGCTCTTTTAAACTTTCATAACACAGCAAAAGATTCTCAAAAACATCAAAGAATATTAAATCAGAAGTAACGAAGAAGAGAAAGAATATCAAAAGCCAAACGTTTCATACAGTAGCCATATGTCATCTGATATAGCATTAGAAATATGAAGATTATTTCAAGTGTTCTTGTTTTGGATACATTCAAAAACTTTGGCAAGATCAAATGAAACAGTAGAACTGCAGTAGAGGTAAGAAAGAGATGGGAGCCTCGAATTTTAGGCATAAGTTAAATTGGTGTCTAATTAAAGTGAGAAATAAAAGTACTACTGAAAATAGAGGTAAAGTTTAAACACAAAACCAATTTATCACTTCCTCTTATTTTTTCCCAATATATTTGAGAAATAATAATTTGAGATAAATAGGTAACTACTAAACTTCCTTTACATATTATATATATTACATATTATATTACATATTATATATATTACATATTATATATATATATTATAATAATATATATATATATATATATATATATATATATATATATATATATATATATATATATATATATATATATATATATATATATATATATATATATATTTTAATGTAAGAAAGAATGAAAGAAAATAGACAGACAGAAAAAGAGAAAGAGTTAAAAAAGATTACAACATAATATAATTGTAAAATAAAGTAGCGAAGTCAGAAAGAAAATTTAACGAAGATAAAAACCAATAAATTTGAAATGTCTTTGAGTCCATTTGGACTTGGGTTTAATGTCAAATAAAACCTTGTGCTTTCATCCATTTTCTGAAACTTCTTCTTTAACTTCTCTTGCACTTTAAAAACCCTTGGGATTTCATTTATAGCCTTTGATTTCTACTTTCAAATTTATATTACTAGACTCTTTCTCATTTTTTGCTCAACTTTGAGTTATCCTAAGACAGGAGGGAATAAAAAACTAATTTGCCTTAAATTTCTTGATTATTTATTTATATATATATATATATATATATATATATATATATATATATATATATATATATATATATATTTAAAAACGTGTATTGCAGAAGTTTTTTTATCTTTTTTCAAATTAAAAAATATACATTATCATTAGAATTTTAAGAATTTTATTAAGGATTTGTAATTGAATAAATTAATTCAGCTGCATGAAAAACTTTCTGAGCACGTGTCCAGCTATTCTTTTTCTATTTTACAATTTTCATATATTATATATATATATAT
>SEYY01022871.1:12500-25000 GCA_009176605.1 Armadillidium nasatum | reverse complement strand
TTTATAAGACGAATAGCACTAGACTCAACTTTTCAAGGTGAGCTGTATGAGTGGATCACCCTAGATGTACGTGTCATATTCCTTACAGGTGAGAACAACACGACTAAAAAGAGAAAGCAACTGGATTGGCGGGACGAAATTTCGAAAGCGCTTCAGAATACACAACCTCTTATATAGAAACTTATTTTTGAAAGAGAAATAATGCGATATTTCAAACAAATATCATGAGAAATGTGTTAAGGACAGATGAAGGTTCGAATTTTGTGTTCTCGTAATGGCTATAGTTAAGAGAAGGTTGTCGAGGAGAAAGATGAAGGAATTGAGGTTTTGGGGCATTCAAACGAACTTTTTTTTATCTACCTCAAATAAAAATTCTAGAAAGATCAGACAGAGGTCAGATTTTTTTAAGCCACCCTCCTAGCATCAATTAATTTATATTGGAGAGGAAGGGGGGGGGAGTCTTTCAAAATGAAAGGAGCAATAAAGGGTTGAATATTCAGCATAGGAGTGGATAAGGGATTAAACAAGTAAGAAAAAGTAATGAAAAAAAGAAACACATTTGGTGATTGGACAGATCCCTGAAAAATGCTATTAATAGATTTAAAGAATGAACAATAATAATAGTTTACCACATTTGTTACAAAGTGACAGGAAAGGAAATCAGAGAGAAGGCCACAAAGCGAAGGATAGATACCGAAGGATTAAAATTTAGAAATCAAAGTTTTGTGCCAGACTTCATAACACCACTAGACATATCTTTATATCTATCTATCTATCTATCTATCTATCTATCTATCTATCTATCTATCTATCTATCTATCTATCTATCTATCTATTTATCTATATATATATATATATATATATATATATATATATATATATATATATATATATATATATATATATATATATATATATATATATATATATATATATATATATATATATATATATATATATATATATATATATATATATATATATATATATATATATATATATATATATATATATATATATATATATATATATATATATATATATATATATATATATATATATATATATATATATATCTATATATATATATATATATATATATATATATATATATATATATATATATATATATATATATATATATATATATATATATATATATATATATATATGCAAGTGTGAGTGTGGTTGAGAGTGCACTTGTATGTATGTTTGTGCGTGTGTCACTCTATAATGATTAAAGTCAAAATTAATTGTTTTTAATTTCTGCGGAAATGGAGCTTTATAAGGTAATATATTTTCATATCTAACATTAAGTGAAAGACTTAATGGCCAAATTTAATATTACCGAACATTTACTTTATTAACCTTTAAAAAAAAAAAAAAAATAAAAGTATATATATATATATATATATATATATATATATATATATATATATATATATATATATATATATATATATATATATATATATATATATATATATATATATATATATATATATATATATATATATATATATATATATATATATATATATATATATATATATATATATATATATATATATATATATATATATATATATATATATATATATATATATATATATATATATATATATATATATATATATATATATATATATATATATATATATATATATATATATATATATATATATATATATATATATATATATATATATATATATATATATATGTTATGATGTTGTTTTCAGCCATTTCATAATAATTTATGCAATATATTTTTAATTAAACTTTAACATCCAGCAAATTAAAAAGGAAAAATCTTTCATTTTATGTAAACAAAATAAGTTAGAATAGACCAATAGAAAGGAAAAAAAAAAAAAAAAAATATATATATATATATATATATATATATATATATATATATATATATATATATATATATATATATATATATATATATATATATATATATATATATATATATATATATATGTATATATGTATATCGATTGCAGGAATGTGAAAATTTTCTTCAGTCGACACCACCCTTCATCTTGCGGGATATGGTCGACACCACCCTTCATCATGCGAGATATGGTGCAGTGTATATATATATATATATATATATATATATATATATATATATATATATATATATATATATATATATATATATATATATATATATATATATATATATATATATATATATATATATATATATATATATATATATATATATATATATATATATATATATATATATATATATATATATATATATATATATATATATATATATATATATATATATATATATATATATATATATATATATATATATATATATATATATATATATATATATATATATATATATATATATATATATATATATATATATATATATATATATATATATATATATATATATATATATATATATATATATATATATATATATATATATATATATATATATATATATATATATATATATATATATATATATATATATATATATATATATATATATATATATATATATATATATATATATATATATATATATATATATATATATATATGACACATTTGGTTTAAGTAAGTAATTAATGATATTTTCCATATTTCACGAGGTATTTTAGTTTCATACATTTCTCGTATAAGTAAAATTTTCTTGAAAACTACAGAATATAATTATAAAGGTTATAAAAAACGTAGCGCAGAAATGATGATTAACTGATATAAAAGGATTGAGATGACATGTTACTTGCAAATGGCTTTTTTACGTATAGGCTCCCAAAAGCATTTTATTACAATATTAAAGTTAACGATCAGTTTTAAAAAGTTTGAATATTTTTTTTTTTTTTTTTTTTTTTTTGGAATAGACCATTCATATATCATAGCCATATATCTTTTATTGGAGTTGTCCCCGTCTTCGGCAAGGAAACATTTTAGTATAACAGAGATGATTACCCTTGATATAGAAGTTGACATTTCATTTTCTTTCTCTTCATCTAAAACTGATAATCCTTGTTTAACTTTTCTTATTCTAGTTCTAATAAATTGTCACAAAGATTTTGGGTACTGAAAAATTGCTGTCGTTTTCAAAGTTGGGGTGTATATGCTATTCATATTTTATTCCTGAAAAGTGAAAAGTCTGTTCTTCTTGATGCTAAGACTGTTTTTTTCCATTCATAATGCAATTGGGTTTCTGGTTTATTTTCTTTCTGACATTTTTTTTTTGAAAAAAAGGCAATTAACTTTTCTTCTTCCTTTTTCACTCCATCAAATATTTTTAACGGTATAACTTCTGTTCATTTTCTACTTAGATTGAAATGTTTGCTCAAATCTTTTCCTCTAAATCCACTATAGACGATTCAGGAACAATTCCTCCTTCTTCACCTCTTTCCACCTCATTTATGCCTAACATTGAAATTTCCTCTAAAGATATAATTTATTCTCTCTCTCTCTCTCTCTCTCTCTCTCTCTCTCTCTCTCTCTCTCTCTCTCTCTCTCTCTCTCTCTCTCTCTCTCTCTCTCACTGAGGTTAATATTAAGAAAGTGCAGTAATTTGATGGCATCCCTACTAAAGTCCCTAAGACTTCTACTTCTAAACTAGGACCATGCTTGTGAAATTGTTTCATCATTGCCATTCAACCTACACATTTCCTTGATACTGAAATGGTGAATTCATTAAATTAAACTGCCTCGAAATAAGAGGAGCCATCTAAATATCGACCAATCAATTTAATCTTCATTCTCTCCATGGTTTTTGAAGCAATCATTAACAGGAAGATTTGGAAACATATCAATTCTCCTAATATTATGATTAATACCTAGAATGATTTTCGTACTGAATTCTCTACTGGTGATCTTTTCCTTCTCTTTTATTTCTCTTATTTTTATTTCACTTCTCCGAAATTTTGTTGAATCTTTTGATGTGATGAATTATGTTATTAGACATATCGTAAACATTCGATAAACTATGGCGCTAAGTTTTGGATTTCAAATTTTCCTTTTCCGTTATCTATCCTTTCACACTTAGAATGATTTAATGACTTTAACAGTTTCAAATAACTAGTATCGTTTCATGTTTGCTGCTGTCCTCCCCCACCAATATATATATATATATATATATATATATATATATATATATATATATATATAGTATATAATATATATATATATATATATATATATATATAAATATATTATTATATAAAAAGAAATTGGAAATCAGATCATAGTTCACAGTTTAAAAATATTTAAATTTAAACATGAAAGAGGGATATATTTATACTGATAAATAGAGAGATAGATATACAAATAGCAATATATATATATATATATATATATATATATATATATATATATATATATATATATATATATATATTATATATATATATGAGAAATAGGAAATTAGATATCAGTTCAAAGATTAAAAATATTCAAATTTAAATTTGATTGAAGGATGTTTTTGCTTGAATAGAGGAAAAAATGGAATTTCTAAATCACATGAATTTCTTTAAATCATTCGGAAGAGAGAGAGAGAGAGAGAGAGAGAGAGAGAGAGAGAGAGAGAGAAGAGAGAGAGAGAGAGAAGAGAGAGAGAGAGAGAGAGAGAGAGAGAGAGAGAGAGAAAGAAGAAAATGGAGAGAGAAAATAAAGAGTGCTAAAGAGGGGAAGATAAGATGTTTAAAAATATCACTAAACAAATATTTATAATGAAAAGTATAAATAAAGACTTTACTAAGAAAGTCAGAGAATATTAATATTAATTTTCAAAAATTAGTCATTTTGTGTGCATATATATATATATATATATATATATATATATATATATATATATATATATATATATATATATAATATATATATATATATATATATATATATATATATATATATATATATATATTATTATTATTATTATTTAACACTAATTTTATTCGTGCCTCAATATTTATTTAAAAGCAAAAAACATTCCTTCTATTAAATTTATTTATATATATATATATTATATATATATATATATATATATATATATATATATATATATACTATATATATATATATATATATATATATATATATATATTATATATATATATATATATATATATATATATATATATATATATATATATATATATATATATATATATATATATATATATATATATATATATATATATATATATATATATATATATATATATATATATATATATATATATATATATATATATATATATATATATATATATATATATATATATATATATATATATATATATATATATATATATATATATATATATATATATATATATATATATATATATATATATATATATATATATATATATATATATATATATATATATATATATATATATATATATATATATATATATATATATATATATATATATATATATATATATATATATATATAATACATCAAAGCTGGGGGGAAATCAAACCAGAATCTAATCAAAGGCAGACATGACCCGATAATTGATGTCTGAACATAGAAAGTTAAAAACAGAATGGAAAAAATTGAGAGTTTTCCAGATTTTATATTTATAAGTACAAACTTACTAAATAATTTAGTTGCGCGCCATTTTCGTAAGGGCTTTTAGACCTCTTTTAATGCATCTTACTATTTGGACAATAGAACTATTTTCCAAAATTTTCTAAAATATCATGTTTTCGAGTCAGCTGATTTCAATTCAACATGGCGGCTGGGCTCTCAAAATATTCAACTGATGGAAGACCATGAATACTCTGTTGTAAGAGAATTATAAGCCGCCAATTCAAAATAATAAAACAGCCTATTATTGGTAAATTAAGAAGAAATAACGGTACTGAAAAAATATATTTTCTAATACGTTTCATTATACTGATTGCTTATGTAGCCTACTAGTATTCCCTTTTGTTTCATATTAAACTAATATTTATAAATAATCTTGAAAATCACAATATATTTTAACACATTTATTAAAGTAAATTCAAAATATTGACATAAAATGACACATAAACATCGAGATACAAATGGCAGCAATGAAATGGGTTTGTTTACATTCGGTTTGTTTACATCCAAATTTTTAGCAGGAATTTAGACACCTCCAAAAGTATCTTCAAAAATCGTAAGAAATCTACAGTCGTGACGTAATTTTCGTCCGGAAATCTGGGAGTTTTCGCGCCAAAAGTGACGAATACAACGCTGTTTTTCTCCCAAATTTTTAGAAAATTTAGTATTTAAGTAAAACTTGGACGAATAGAAAGCGACTTTTATTCTATGGAAGAAAGAGAGTAGCGATCAGATCTGGGGTCAAAGAAATGAAGAATAGTAAAACATGATGGTGTTGAAAAGATGTGGCACGAGTTCTTCTCAGTGGATGAGACATGAGACAAGAGAACTCAGAAAGCACTTGATATACTAGTTCTCCCCATAGGAGGAAGTATGAGTGTTGAAAATTCAAGAAATAAGTGTCCATTTTTGTATCTATCATACGTCGAGGAAAAATAACTGTTATAGGTTGAAGAAATCAGAGTGTAGCATTAAAATCAACAGGGAACCCATTCTTATATATATATATTATATATATATATATATATATATATATATATATATATATATATATATATATATATATATATATATATATATATATATATATATATATATATATATATATATATATATATTATATATATATAATATATATATATGCACACTAAAATGACTAATTTTTGAAAATTAATATTAATATTCTCTGACTTTCTTAGTAAAGTCTTTATTTATACTTTTTCATATATATAATATAATTATATATATATATATATATATATATATATATATATATATATATATATATATATATATATATATATTATATATATAATATATATATATATATTGAATAGGCCCGTGAGCGGTGGCGATGTGTTAAAAAGTTGGTCATTCAGTGAGTTTAAAGTTGTTGAAACATTAATTTACTGCAGATAGTGCTGAGAGAGGTTGGCTGAAAATAAGTACAAGCAAAAGTGTGACAGACGTCAGAGAACATGAATATCAACCATTGATAAGTAAGAGATCCTAAATTATAAAAAGAAAAATTCTGAAGACTTCAAATTAAAACCAGGAGAACTAATAATTTCCTATTTATCCCATCCTCCTCCTTTTACTGAAAATTGAGGACAGATAAAATAAGACGGAATAGTGTTGAGTTTGTTGATTGATCACTTAAAAAGCTCAAGTTTCTGTCAAGAATGAGAAATTAATATCTATTGGAAGAGAAGTGTCTGATAAAAAAAGAGAAAATATAATTAATACCATTGATGTTGCATAAATTTATGTAAGAAGAAGACCATGCGTCAGATCAAGTAGGCAATTTCAAAGCGGAACCAACGCCGTCATCTTATGCAATTAAATCTCAAGAGATGAAAGTATATACATATATATATATATATATATATATATATATATATATATATATATATATATATATATATATATATATATATAATTTTTCCTTTTTACACATCACCAAAGCTCACTGGCAGGGCCCTATTCAAGGAGGGAGTATAAGAGCAATAATTATAATATAAAAAAAATTAAAAGAGTAGTAGAATTGAAGGAGAGAGAGAATGAGAAGAAGTAGAGGAGAATGAGAATGATAGGAGAGAGGAGGAGGGAAAGGAGAAGGAGTAGATGGAGGATTGCCGGAGTCATCCAGGGTGGAATTAGAGGAGAACAGGAGGCCTTTTCAGTTGGAGTGTTAGCAACAGAACCATCAAAGCGAATGAATGCTGGAAAGGAAGATTTACAGAAGAGGCCAGAAAGATTTATCAGTAGGAGAATTTAGAAGCTCAACACACCTTCTTTTAGAGAAAGCCTGCTTCGCTCGTCAAAGGATATCCCTGCAACGATTCCGAGCTGAATGGAAATTAGCGAGGGTGATAGGAGAAGAAAAATTATATATATATTTATATATATATATATATATATATATATATATATATATATTATATATATATATATATATATATATATATATATATATATATATAATTCGCTACAATATATAAATGAATGGATGAAAATTGAGCTCTTTATCAATATTTGGATTTGGTCAAATAACAAAAGCACCAACTTAAACTCTTTGAAATCGCTTTTCTTTTCTCAATTTTAAGAGCTAAGTCAATAGAAAAAGTGGATAAAAAAAATATAAAAATATAAAAAGAACAAATGATAAAATGTGTGTGTGAGTATGTTTGTGTTTGTGTTGATAATAGTTCCAATCATCAAAGAAATATATTTGCCAAGTTTCCAACATGTCTTCTTCTTGACGTTATAATTTTATGTACAGTACATAATCATTTTATAAACATTTTTTTCTAATTCAGTTCATATTCTCCATCATATACTCCGAGATATAGATTTTTTAAATCAGCCTATGAGAAGTCAGATAATCAGCTTATTAACCCCATAATTCGTGTATCCTGCAGAAACTTAATTCATATTGCTTGTAAATGTAACTATTGTATTCTTTTGCACTTTCATATTACCAGTTTAAAAATCTTCAGATAAATTTGCTTAAAACTTTGGTTTAATATCTGCAGCATAGAGAATTACGTTATTTTAATAGTCGTATTTTCAGTTGCATTATCAGATCCAATGTTAAAAATATTAAATTTAAATTGATATTCAACATTAGTTATGTTTCGTGTGGACGACTTGAAATGTTAAATAAATATATTTCATTAGAAGTTTCATACAGTATAAAACTGCAGAGAGTTTCTACATTTTTCAATTTCTGTTTGAAATAGCATGTCGAATAATTTTTCCATTAATATTTTATTTACAGAATTATTTAAAGAACACGATACCACTTAGATTGTGACTATACTCTCATCAATCCAATTCAAAACCAAATTCTCTCACAAAAGACTTTAAATAAAATTCAAATAATTACTCTTTTTTTTAAGTTCCCACCTCACAGGTATCGTCCTATTCAAAAAAATTTCTTTCTTGGTTTCATCTGAGGGGTCGAAGCAGAGTCTTCAAAACCGTAAGTCAGATACTGTACCTTTGTGCCACGATATATAGGAGAGGTTCATGTGTATCAGTCTAAATATTGAAACATTTTACTGAAATACACCCAACACTTGCAATTAAACATTATTATTATTCATATATTTTAGTATTCCTTAATGTTCATAATAACACAATATTCATATAGCTTTCACTCATACTTTGGTTTTAAACGATTTCCTCTGATAAATAGGATATCTATTTCTATTTGAACGAAATAAGCTTTCATTATTGTTTATATAATTTTTTAAACTATCCATTTTGACAATGACACATATATCATCGTTTCAGATTGCCCAAAAATCGTGATAACGAAGATTCCATAAAGAGAGTGAAAAAAATGTAAAGAATTTAAAATAATTATATTTAAAAACTCCGATCCTTTATTAGTTGGATCATTTGTTTCCCTTCTCTTCCAATCTTTTCAGACTTCCTTTAAAAGGAGAAAATTCTTTCTACTCAATAATTTTTCACATCTTCATCCGTCTTTTCTTCGCAGAAAAATAATTAATCTTAATCCAAAAAATTTCGAGAAATTTTTATCAAAGGTAATTCTTCACAATTGCCTTCCTTCCTTTGAGCTTTATTTCCAAATTTACTCCAATCTTATTTTCTTCCGTTATTATATATATATATATATATATATATATATATATATATATATATATATATATATATATATATATATATATATATATATATATATATATATATATATATATATATATATATATATATATATATATATATATATATATATAAGACAGAGAAAAATTTTTCCGCAAGCCAGCTGAATGCCACAGTAGTCCCAGTAGGGGTTCCAAGCACCCTCCTATGGATATATATATATATATATATATATATATATATATATATATATATATATATATATATATATATACCATTATGCATTATGCTTAATCTTACATGTACTCTATACTGGTAAAGTCTGAAACACACTCCCTTTATTTGCTTTTCCAACTTCCTTTGACTTGCATGCTTTCAAATTCCGCGTATCTGTACATTATCGGTCTTTAACGACCAAGATCCGATGTTTCCCAACTCCTGTGGAAATAAGTAGGCATCCGGTATTTGCCCATCGGAGGGATATATATATATATATATATATATATATATATATATATATATATATATATATATATATATATATATATATATATATATATATATATATGTATGTATGTATGTATGTATGTATGTATGTATGTAAAACGAGGATAGCAAACTTTAAAAGTGAATATAAAAGATGTATTCCTCTTTGTTAGAGATCATTTTGAGAAAAGCGAAAACAAAAAAGGAAAACATCAGAATATAAAGTAGCTTCTTAAAATCAAGAATGAAAGTATTTGATTTAGAGAAATGGATTTCAGAAGAAAAAGATTGTAAAACGTTCTAATATTAAACTCTGCAACGTCAAATACAATGAATAATTGTTTTTTGAGTTTTTGAATTTCATTTTTACTTTATAATAAAATTCAAAACTGAAATTAAAATATCACTAAAATTTATAATATTTATAAAATTAATAATTTAATAATTGTATACAACATCCCATTTTCTAAAATAGCCATTATATTACTATTAAAGTGAAGCAAGATTTAATTACAGTGAAAGAGAGAATATGATTGAACTGAATTGGATTTAATTTGATAGGATTGGTTCTGAAAATAGCAATAAATTTAAACGGAAAATTTTGAAAAATGAAATGATTATTTTTTATAAAAATATCAAATGTGGTTTTCCAAAAGAATAATTTTTTTTTTTTTTTTTTTTTTAATAAACATTTTACCACCACTCACGGGCAGAGCCCTTTTCAAGGATGAGGCATAATTAAAGAATAAAATTATAAATTCATTTAGCTTATTTAGCTAATAATATTTCAGATGCTTCCATCACTTTGATCTGGAAGATGTATTCGCTTTTGGACAATGTGGGAGAAAAACAAAGCTGTAAAATATATATATATATATATATATATATATATATATATATATATATATAATATATATATATATATATATATATATATATATATATATATATATATATATATATATATATATATTTTATTTCCAATGGTACCCTTAAAAGTTTTTGGTCCTAATGTTTGTCCATCAATTGCCTCGAATGTGTGTTTGAATGAAAGTTCATTTGAATGTAAGAGGCAAATTAACACTATATCGGTCTTTCCAAATATATTTCAATCAGTCTCAAAACTCTTCCAACTCTTCCAGTGTTAACTGGAGTCCCATGGTAAAGAATAACTTTAAAGGAAATCTTGCTAATAGAATCAATTAAGAAGGTTATTATTTCATCAGCAATACATCGGGCCTTGGCAGAATCTGATGCAACATGAGTCATGTAAATACCATCTGGTTATTTTATAATAACCTAGTGTTATTATTGCATTTAGACATTCCATTTAGAACAAAAACCACAAACACCAATATACACCCAAACAGCAAAAAATAAATGTAAATAATAATAACTTTTATTAAACCCGTTTAAAATCAAGAAAAACTACGATGAAACAAACTAACAGTATACTATAAACTGACTGACTTTATGAAAATAAAAACCAAAAAAAAAAAAAAAAATTACATAAAATAGCCATATTCTAAAAACTACCCACAACTAATTAACTTATAACAAAAAGTTAAAAGAAGAGAAAAATTAAAACGAAACTCTTATCTTATTAGAGGCAGCAAACTTTGTTACAGTTGATTAAAACTTCGTTTAAAGCAAATAACAAAGGAGAGCACTTAATAAAAACACACACACACACACTTAATAGAGAATAAGATTATATAATAAGAATAAGAATAGAAACATAAAAACTAACTCATTATCACTAAGTTCAAGCACAATTTCACACCATGGAATTTAAAATAAATAAATAAATAATATATAATATATAATATATATATATATATATATATATATATAATATATATTATATATATATATATATATATATATATATATTATATATATATATTTATATATATATATTATTTTAAGAATTGCTTAAACAGCATTTAATAAGTTAGTAAATATTGATTAATTGATATCCCCGCAAATGATATTTTATAATATAAATATAAATATATATATATATATATATATATATATATATATATATATATATATATATATATATATATATATATATATATATATATATATATATATATATATATATATATATATATATATGTATACTATATATATATATATATATATATATATTATATATATATATATATATATATATATATATATATATATATATATATATATATATATATATATATATATATATATATATATATATATATATATATATATATATATATATATATATATATATATA